>VZTO01022604.1:0-26848 GCA_013400615.1 Syrrhaptes paradoxus
AAAAAAAAATACAACCAATACACTCAAGAGAAATATAACTTGTTGACTTAGAGTTGTGCCCTTTTTCTAACTTAAGCTATTTTTATTAGCATGGCTTGATAGCAGTGGTATCTGTTAATACCTGTGCACAGGGAAGAGTTTTCATGCTGTTCTTCCAACAGACAGAACTTTGTTTTTGAACTCAGTACTTTCTAGTTTATTGCTGGGCTGAGGCACTGCAACAAGGTTGTGACTGTAAACCCTCACAAAGTTGTCATTCTCTCAACCTGACCCAGTTTTGCTGTTAAAGGTTGCTCTAAGAAACTCAGGTACGGATCAGGTCCAAAAAGGGCATACTT
This sequence comes from Syrrhaptes paradoxus, assembly GCA_013400615.1. Lineage (NCBI taxonomy): Eukaryota > Metazoa > Chordata > Aves > Pterocliformes > Pteroclidae > Syrrhaptes > Syrrhaptes paradoxus. The sequence goes on from VZTO01022604.1 coordinate 339, forward strand.
CTCTGCTTGTAACTGATAACCTGAAAAGCCATCACTTGTTATTAGACCAGTGGTCTTGAAGCCATGAAGCAATGTCTACTACCAGTTCCCGTGAAAGTTGGGCTCCTGTGACTCACTAATGATATAAATTATCCTAGTTTTTAACTATGCTGTTTCTGCATGCTCTATAATTCCATCAAAACTGGATATTGTTTTTAAGCAGCACACCTTTATTTAAGCTGTTTGGTTTAATGTGTTAACTTTATAACCACCATGCTTGAGCATCCAGGGATTACAGTGTAACAGGAGCTTAGATGAACTGTATAATAAGATAGAATATATAGCCTCTTATGTTATGTACTGATTTTGATGACATTTTGGAGTTCAGAGATAAATTGAATGGTAAACAGCACGGTCTTGAGGGACCTTGAGTTGTAGCTTTGAGCTCAGGGAACTTACAGCTTTACAGTGTTGTTTGTTTACTTTATAACTCTTATTTGCCTGAATTTGTATTTAATTCAAACCTTAGAGAAATAAGGCTTCAGTTTGAAATTGCTTTTTTATAACCTGAGAAAAGGTTCTCAAGGAGGATTGGCTGTTTTGTGACACTGGCTTCCACAACACCACCTTCTGTGTAATGTTACAGGGCATCTGCCAGCAGGAAAAAATTCTCCTTAATAGTTATGGAAAAAGTGTTCAGACAGGAGGCATTAAGAATTACATATATATCTGTCTGTGCTTAATGCTCCACTGATTTCAGTATGGTTCCTTACACATGCTTACATTTAAGCACAGGCATAAAACTTTGAAGCATCAATGCTTGGGAGTATTCTGATGAGAGGTGAATAAGGATACGGACTGTCCCCTAACATTTATTTTTAGGTTTTGATAGTACTCCTGTAGGAGTTACTGTAATTCATATCGGTATCAAAGAGTGGAGCAGTTAAGTTCCAAATGTTTTTATTGCAGTCTAGGAACAAGTAGTGATGGCAGTGAGTGCAATCACAGGGGGACAGATCTGATCAGATCCCCAAAGCCACTGCTCCTACCCCTGCCCCCCTGACAATTCTGTACGGGTATGAATATGCACAGATAGGGTTTGCACTGAATTTTACAGGGTTGTTGTGCTGGTAAAAAAGGCAAAGGAGGGGCTAAACAGCTTGTAGATTTCACTTGAAAGAAATCTGGGAAAGCTAATTGCTCACGCAGTTATTAGTAGCAGAGCAGAGAAATGAGAGAAACATCTTACAGGAAAAGGTCCTCTTGTACCAACGCACACACTTCTACAGGGCTAGCAGTTGTGGTAACAGGCTCTCAGTCCTTCATGTTGACCCAGAAAAGACACATTTGGCCCATATGTCCTGGAAAAGCTCCTTTTGAACTTTCAGGGCTGATGTACTTTTAACCCCTTGTTGTAAAAAAAAATTTTCTGACTTCCTGCTATCCTCCTCTTCCCTCCACCAGCACTCCAGCACACAAATCTTTTTAGTGATCAGTAGGAATTTCAATTGCTTGGAGTTTTTGATTCTCATTTTATATATATATATATATTTCTATACACACATATATACACATTTTCTTTGCCTTAGATGACTGATACACAGCTGCTTGTGCTTGTTGCTCTTACTGGTGTGGCAAGTTTCCAAAACAGCCCTGTATTTTACAATTTCAAATACCAGGTTCTGTTCTTGCCTGTTGATTCAACTAGTGTATTTTTAACTCAACAAGCAAGTGGTCTAATTTTCAGAATTACTGATCATCATCTAATAGGGGCTTGGCAACTCTGAGTCATTAGAATACCAGAAAATCAGGACACTAGTTTTGGAAAGTCCTGAATGATGGATGGGCAAATAAGCTATGGATAAAAAGGTTAACAGGACTCAAGGGAAAAGAATCAATAAAGAAGCAGCTTGGATACCAGTCCTAGCAGCTTAGTTCCGTTGACTCGGGAGATATAAAGAGGTAGCACAAATATCCCATTTAAGTTCAATTAGTTCAACAATAACCCTAAAAAACTCATCTCTGAGGCAAACACCAGCCCTGAGCCAAATATTGGAAGGGCAATGTCAACTGCACCATGTCTACTGTGAAGAAAACTGTCCTCTGTAACAGCTAGAAGAAACAAATGGGATGAATCTACAACCTGGGGACATGATGGAGTGGATGCTCAACAAGGCTTCAGACAGCACCACAGTGTGAGGAGCAGTTGGTATGCTCCAGGGCAAGGCTGCCATTCAGATGGATCTCAACAGGCTGCAGGAAGGGACAACGGGGACCTTATGCATTAAGGATAAATGCCAAGTGCTGTACCTGGAAGAACCTTTTGCAGCTGAACCAGGCTGGGAAGCAACTCTGCAGGAAAAACCCTGAGGTTCTGGGAGACAGGCAGCTGTTGAAGAGCTGTTGAACAAGAGAAAATGGACATAAAGTGAAACATGAGTGATTCAGACTAGGCATAAGGAAAGACTTTCACATCATGAGGGCAGTCAGGCATTGGAACAGGTTACCCAGAGAGGCTGTGCAGTCTCTGTCCTTGGAGATGTTCAAGACCAGATGGAATAAAGCCACCTGACCTTACCTCAGAGCTGACCCTGCTGAGAGCAGGAGGTCAGATTAGAGACCTCCTGTGGTACTTTCCAACCTGAATTATCCTATGATCCTATGACAGAAAAAAGTTAAGAGAATTAAGAAAACATAGAAATAAGTGAAACATTATTTTGTATTTACAAGCAGCAAATAGCCAGGGAGAAACCCCATAAGAAAATATTTAGATGAACGATGCTGGCATGGCCAATAGTCTAAATGAATTTATTTCGCTTGGTATTCATGAGAAAGGCTGAAGAAGGTCAAATTCTGGAAACTGAAGTAAGTGTGATGTTAAAAGGTTTTATGATCATGTTGAAGCAGACGGGCAATTAGAAGCATTAAAAGCTGACAAGGCAGCTTTATAATTCAATATGAATTACATATTTCAGTATTCTAGCAGGAGTGGGAAGAGAACTATTTTGAGCAGCACGTGCTTTGGAGCTTCAAAAAAATGGGTGTAGGTGTGAAGAACTGAAAATGAACAAACATGCTCTTGGACACAAGGGGCTTTATTTTTGCCCAAGTTCAGTTTCCACAGGAAGAGACCAGGAGGGGAAGAGTTTGTGAAAAGAAGAAGGGTCCAAAAGAAACCACAACACGTTCCTCTGTGTGACGTTCTGTATATTTTCTCAAAATAATTAATCTAAATTGTAAATCAAAAGTTTTTCAATAGTTTTACTGTTCCTTGCAAGAACAGGCAATACAAGCACACATAGCCCAGTGGGTGACAGCAGCAGGTATTTTTTATCAAATATCAAAGGTGTGTGATGTATCAAAGAGGCATTATCAAGAGCTGCTTGATTTACACAGGTGAACCTGTAGGTTCAGATTTTCTCCCTGAGGACCTAAAGCACCATACCTCCTGGACTATGGGGGACTATACTTTCTCTGATTAGCTAAAGGAAAACAGGAACCAAGACTGTGCATGACTGTTTCAAGTCTTTAGTGGACAGCAGCTCCAATATAAATGCAACTGTGTACTCTGCTGACAATGATACACAAAGGCAACAGATACTAAGAAGAAAAAAAGGATAACGAGACACAGTGAAACTACAAGATAACCAGTATCTGTAAACAAAGTCCTCCATCTGAAAACATGTTAAATAACATTAGTGTAAATGAAGATATACTTAATAACTAAAATATTAACATGCATAATATTAATGTTACCTTTTCATGCAAACGATATAATATTGGAAGAGCAAACCTCTGCTTTACACAGATACTTCATCATACTGAGATGTAAGCAATGTTCAACACATTATACAATTTTCTTTTACGAAGGCATTTCAAGGCTGTTTGGGAACCAGGCACTGAGTAGAACATGCAAACACCTATCATACACGCTAAGTCTCTAACCATTCTGCAGCAGGCAGTGCTTGTCTCAATTTACACACGGTCTGCGTACTTCATAAGGGTACTATTCATTTCAACCTGACTTTTAAAAGCACACAAGGAATATTATGTATCCAGTCAATGTGAACTGGATGCATAATACTTATTTGAACCTTCACTTGTACTTTTGACATCCCCTCCCTTTGTTATCTACTCATTGCAATTAAGTGGGTAGCTTTGCACAATATCCTCCTCCCTCCTGCTGAGAACTGTTCTAGTTCATTCTATCAGAAGAAAAGTACAGTTTCTTCAGCTTCTGGAAACCTGACTCTTCAAACTGTGACCATGGGGTCATTCCTGGTAAGTGCCTGCATATCCCACAGATCTACAGGCTTCACTTCAGGAGGTCGCTCTTAAACTAAGGCAGAGGAAGGAAGAGAGTGAGTTAGAAACAAGAAGTAGAGACAAAAGAACTCTGGAAATGCTGTCCCAGGGCCCCTCACAGTACAGAGCAGAGAACTCTCATTTCTTTCTGTCTCAGGGACAATAAATCTGGAGTTGGACAGCGGTTCATCAAAATATTGCCCTCTGTATTCAGTCTTTCTTTTAGTTCTATTTTAGTTTCAGATCTCAGGTTATGATTGGTCTCTCTTTTGTTTGATTCTTGAAGAGGACTTCCAGTAGGGAAAAGAGAGATATAATGGAGAAGGCTAAGAGTAGGGCAATATCTACTGGGACAATATAGGAAACAAAGAATACTGAACAGATAGGAAAAATGCAAGGGAATGTATTTAATAGTGGAGTGATAGGCTCGGAGAGACAGCTTTAGAACACGAGGGTACAGTGCAGCTGGGTGTCAGGGCCCTGAGGGTGCCACTGGCCCTGCACCCCTGTTTCCCTGGCCCTGGCTGGGTTTGGCTGTGGTGCAGGGTTGGCCCTGGCACACCACCGCAGCACGCTGCCAGGAGAGGCTCTGTGGGGCAGAGCTGTGGGAAGCCCCCCTGGGCCCTTGCCCCAGGGCTGCCTGCCGTTACCCATGGCCCACTCTCCCTGTCAGGTGTGGGGGGACGGTGGCCAGTGGATGAGGAGCTCGGCCTGCCCGCCTGCCCCGTGGGCAGCCCCTCCTGCTGCTCCCTGCCCAGGGAAGTGTTAAGAAAGGCATTTTCAACTTGGCTTTTATAAATTGTCTGGCCTCTAGGAAAGGAAAAGCCTCTAGGCTGGGTGAGAGTAGACACACATAGTTTAGAAGGTTTCTGTTCTTGCCTCTTAGTGGTGGACATTTTTACTTTTTCTTCAAAAAGTTTGTATTTTACTGATAATTTATTAAAGGATAAAGCAGAGCATTAAGCACCAGTGAGCATCTAATAGAAGCAGAAAGACCAGAAGAAGATTGAGAACACTGCAGGCTTGTAAATCTGATCTCAGCAGCAGAAAATACATGGAGAGCAATTATGCACACAGAACATTCAGATGTATGTAATTGCTTAAGGGGTAGTCAGCATGGATCCTGGAAAAGAAGATTAGGCAAGATAAATGTGCTGGGTAGCTCTGAGTAAGCAGGACAGAGAGAGTGGATATCATTTATCTGGATTATGGGGAAGGAGCGGAAAATTTCTTAATCCTACATAAACCAAAAGATGACTCATTTTCAAAGTCCATAAACATAGCTTGAGAAAAGATAGCTAGTGGACTGGATTATGCAGGTAGAGACAACAGGCATAAATATCATGTAACACTTCTATTACAAAAATTCTCCATCTGATTCTCAGAGACTGCTTAGTGGACCCCTGAGGCTTTGTGTTTCTCTCTGTTGCATGTATGTAACCCTTACTGACTTCAGTACTGCCTTAATATAACCCGAGTCACGGCAGCAGTTTCTATGGTGTTCACTTACAAATATCTCCTTTCACTGAAGTTAGGAATAGAGGAAGGGCTCTAACCTGGCATCAAGGACCCTGGTAGTAATTGTCATCCATTTTAGGATGTGGTAGAACGAGTTAAGACCACATGTCGCATAAAATCAGGGATGAAAACCACTGGAGCCAGGACAACTCTCTGGGCCTCCATCTTAATTTTCCTTTCCATCTCGAGCAGCCACTTATGATATGTCTTATATTCTGCATGAAAAATTTCAGCACTTAGCTCAGACCACAGCAGGGACATTTTCACCTTAGAGTACTTTGTCTGGGCTGGAAGACTTTTCCAAGATGAGACTCCAGTGGGTTTTTTATATCTTCAGTTGCAGTTGTAATCATTGTCCATCTAAAGCATATCCCGCATGAAGGCTCTCCTGTTTAAGGCCTGACTGCTGGCAGTGCCACCACTTCTAGGGTGAGGCATCCAGCACTCCTCAGGTACGTCCTGTGACTACAACAGCTGGAGCTTTAACACTGAACAATGTGGTTTGACCTGGCTGGCACCCAAACACCACAGAGCCGCCCGCTCACCCTCCCGCCTCCCAGGGATGTGGGAGAGAGTTAAAGGGGTAAAGGGAAAAGAGGCTCGTGGGTTGAGATAAGAACAATTTAATAACTAAATTACAATAAAATTGAAAATAATAAAGATAATAATCATAATAATATACCAATGCCAATATACAAATGAGTGGTACACAGTAAACTGGTCACCACCCAATGACCAACACTCAGCCTGTTCCCAGCTAACGATCCCGGAGCAGGAAGAGTCCTAAAACCACAATCCCAGAAAAGAGAGAAGAGCCCGAGAGTTCGAGAGAATGAGAGCTGACTGAAAGCACAAGAAATGACCCAAGAGAGAGCTTCTGGACAGCTCCTCATCTCTACGTTGGGCATGCCATGCATGATACAGAACAGACCATTGGCCAGTTTGGGTCTCAATCCTAAACCAGAGGTCAAATCCTGGGCTGGTCACTGGGGCTGTGCTCCCTCCCAGCTCCTCCTGCCCCTGCAGACACGGGCACAGCAGAGAAGCTGGAAAGTCCTTGAGTGTCCTGGCAGCAGCTCTGCCCATCAGTGTGTGATCAGCTTCTCCTCAGCACAGACCCAAACACAGCCTCACACTGGCTGCTGGGAAGAGAGTTCGCTCTGTCCCAGCTGAACCAGGACACTGCAATACCTTCAAAAACTCATTTTAGTTCTGTACTTTAGGCTTCACTCGGTTTACACTGGGAAATTAAGTTGGTCAGAGTAACTTTTACAGTTGACAGTCTCATTTTCCAGCTCTCAGGCACAAAGGGAGCAGTTTCTCGGGGCCTTCTAGCCCCATGAGAAGATGTTTCAACACCCGCAGGGCCTGCTCTCGCTGGCCGGACTAACCGTGCAAGCATTTCTGTTCACCTTGGACTTTACAGTTATTTCCCCCCATGAAGCTACTTTCTTGTACAAACCAGTCCTCAAGTCTGAGGCCCAAGTCACCTTTACCCCTTAAACTGCACAGCACAATTAGTTAAAATAGATGAACTCTGAAAGACTTTTTTCCCAATTTTTCTGTTCTGAGAAGGGAACCCCATACCGTGCTCTAGAGCCACCAGCACAGGAGACACGGGAAAGCACGGCGTGGTAACTGTAAGGCTCCCCTCACCCAGCCCACCCGCCGCCACATCCCCACCGCCCTCGTCTTCCCGCCCCGCCCCGCCCCGCCAGGCGGCTGCAGCGCCCCCCCGCCCCGGGGGCTGAGCACGCGGCCAGCGGCGGGGGCTGGTTCTCGAATTCAAAATGGCGCCGCCTGGCGAAGGGCGGGGGAAGTGCTCGCGGGGTTTCAGCGGTGGAGGCTGGAGGAGTGGCGGCAGGTTTGTTCTTGTTACTTTTTTTCTTTGTTTGTTTAAGTGCATTTACAATTCCTTCGGGATTGTATTTAGGACGACTGTCTTCTTGTTCTTTCTTTTGCAGTAAGCTGCCCTGTCTTGAGAAAATTTCAGGAGACATTGCTGTGCTTGTTTAAGTACCATGGGCTTAATTTTTTTTAAGCTGCTTGCTTAAAAGGAGTGTTGAGGAATCTTTTTTTTTTTTTCCTGATCGTTTAATGCATCTGACGTCTGCAGGCTGTAAAATGAGTTGACTGTGGAGGTGTGAAGCCTGGAGCTTTTGCTGCAGGCTGGTGGCTGCGCTGTGTCCCCTCAGTGCCTGCTCCGCCCGCGAGAGCCTCTGTGGAGACGAGCTGTGCCCCCGCGTGCTCAGTGTGCCATGTCTGCTACCAAAGGCACAGCTCTGTTTTGTATCTCGGTAATGCAGGTGCTGTTCCGAGTGGGTGTGTTTCATGGCTACAAATGCGTCTTTATTGTGGTTCCTATATGAACCATGTACTTGCGTGGGCAGTGGGTGACTCTGGTACTACTGATCAGAGGGGTTTTTGCATTAGGATATGATCATCCTGTGCTGGCTCCCTGTATTTCCCTTCATTTAGATCAGATTAATAAAAATAATAAGATTCCTGAAGGCTTTAAGTGAGGTTCAGGGCCATCACCTGTATCTGCATGGCAAATGCAGCCTGTGAGAAGTGCCCAGGTGCTGAGTGCTGCGGGTGATGTGCATGAAAATGTGGATGAAGTTGCTAGGTGGTAGTTACACTCCTTCTATAGACTAAGGGCAAGTCTTTAGTATAAGTTTTTGTACTGGGAAGAGGTCACAGAATGGAGAGTTATGAACATCTCCACGTCCTCCTGCAGGTAGGGAAAAACCATCTCTGTTCCTTGGCCTTGTGCCCCAAGATAAGTGCAGCTAGCAATCGTCTCAATGCCTACAAAAACAATAGCTGTGCTTTCAGCATGCTCTTTTTTTTCCTAATAAAAGGAAGAAGCCATGCAGGATAGATACTAATGGCTTCTAGTAATACATTAAGTAATGCTTAATATGTGATAATGATGTGACCAGCCTGTGAACTGCAGTAGGGTGGGGTTTGTGTACAGCTAGTGGTTTTTTTGGACAAGTGAGCTACCAGATGCTGGCGTGGGAAGAAGCCTTCTCTAGTGCCTAGCCAGCCCAGTGCAAGAGCAAGCACAGCTATTCCTGGAGGAGCTCACCAAGCTTGTTCTTGAGATCAGCTCCTTCTGGAAAGGGCACCATCTCGTTAAATGATCTGTTCTCGTGCTTAAACACTCTGTTGTGAGGAAGGTGGGTTGTGTGTGTGCTGTGGTTTGGGTTTGAATGTTTGTTTGTTTGGGGTTTGTTTGTTTTGTTTTTGTTGTTTGGGTTGTTTGTTTAAGTCTCTATGTGCGCGGCCAAAGAGAAGAGATGTAATTGACTAAAACTGAAGCAACTCAGCAAAGATTATTTGCAGCAGCCTTTCCTCTTGGAGTGTTGTTCAGTCTGTCCTTGGGAGCTGTGGTGGTCGCTTTGACTTGGAAGTGTCTGAGGCTGAGAGCCCCTGCCTGTGGCTAGGGCTTTCTCCTGCTGCTGCCACACGAGTAGTAAATGCTGAGGACAGTGTATTGGAAAATTCCCGCGTTTTCAGAAATCAGCCGTTTGCTTCTGGAGTTGTTTCTCTGCAAAGCTGCCACAGGAGGTCAGCATTGTCCCAATTAACTGCTGCTCTGGTTTGTCGGTTTTCTCGGAACAGGTGGCACATTTGTTAGACTTCATTGAGTGTGTTTTTTCGTTTATTGAAGCGTGAGGGAATTTCATGTTTGCAGGTAGAAGCAGGTAGTTAAAATTTTATAATGTTTATTATTTCTTTATGTATTTATATTGATGGAAGCAGCATAGTAGTCGATTTATCTTAATTTGTCAATTTGACAGACACATGCTCATGGCCTGAGCAGGACGTTCATTTCCCCTCTGATGTAACACATGTAGGATAGATGATATTTAGTTGGTAGTGTGTACACACCGCTTGCTGGATGCTACCGGCCAAGCCTATAATTAAGATTTCATGTGTGTTTTTCTGCAGGGAGGTGAGAATGGCTGGAGGCAATAGGATCACTTCTGGGGGGGGGGGAATCTGCCTGCTTTTTCCTTTTGTACAGGATAGCTGAGAAGCAATAATAATGGCCCAAAGTCTGAAAATTTGTGTGACTTCAAACAGGTTGTTGCATTGTACTTTTCTCAACTGGTAATAAGAAAATCATGCTCACAGTCAGTTTGGGATTTTTCTTGTAGAACATGCTGAGATCTTGGTGTGCAAAACCCCTATACAGGATTTAGTTTTGTTTATCTAATTAAAATATAATTAAATATAATTATTAAAATATATTAAAATTATTAAAATATAATTAAAATAGAAACAATATCATTTTTATAATATGTGAAATCTCTCTTTTAAATGGAATGTTCATTTGCTTAATTTGGAGGTGACAGTTTCTCATACATAATGACAGAAGTGCATCAATAAAGAGGCCAGGAACAAAATACCAGGGCCGCCTCTTGACAAATCTCAGTGTTTAATTTTCACTTACTAGAGCAGATTGCATAAGCATTGAAAAGAACCTAATCCTGACATGCACTTTTGAACCCTTCTCTTTGACCCTGACACACATGTTGTAATTGGAAATAAAATTCTAGCAGTTTTGCTTGGTTCAGTAAAAGCCAAGTTTGAAGAGACAGACAGGAAATCCATTTCTACTCTGTAGATTTATCACAAAAAATGCCTAAAGCAAACAGCAAAGTAAGTTTCCTCTACTGGAGAGAAATTCACACCTTTGCTCTTTCAAAGACCCTGTTTACAAGTTAAAGCCATGGCTCAGTCTGTCTTTCTTCTTAAACTACCAATCTATAGGTGCTGCCTGAAGGCACTTGCAAAGAAAAAAAATCGGGAGATATCCTGCTGCTATCATGGTCTAACAGAAGCACTTGATGTTCTGAATATAGAATGATTGTGTTTCAGTAGTCTGAAAGCCGGTGGAGCTGAAGCTGAAATGATGACATGTGTGCTGTCACCAGCAAAATCTGATTTCTCTGCATAGGAAAAGTCCAGTTGAAGTTATTCAGACCAATACAAATCTTTCTGGTGCAAAATGCATTCCCAATAAGCCTATTAATGGGCCATATCATAAAAAGATTTCAAAAAGGTCAGTTGAAATGACTCCTTATGTTATCTTCCTCAAAGGCTCTCCCTATGCTTGGAATAGAGTTGTGTTTGAAAATGGTGTTGAGGCACAGTTTGAGATCAGCTCTTGCTGTTCTATTACGACAATGATTTGGCAGCCTGGCAAGAGCTTGGATGAGATGTTAGAAGCTATGTTTCTCTCTTGGAGGAGGAGGGGAAGGGTTTTACTATTGTTATATTTAAACAAAGTGCTGTCTGGCATGGGCACTTTGAATTCTTTATTTTTTTTTTTCCTTAGTATGGCTGGTTTTGTGCTTAACATTTTTCTGTGCTATAGGTCATGGATGACAAGGAATCCATCTTCAAATGCTTTTAATTCTGTTTTTTAGCGTGGCAATCCTTCTCAGAATAGGTCTGATCTGTATTTGCAAGAGACAGAATTAAATTAAATTATTATCTGTTATGAAACAGACCTAGCAATACAAGTGTGTTATAAGCACATAACAAGAAATTGCTGCTGTCACATGGTGGTTGTGAAGGTAAATGAAGAGAAAGAAGAAGGTGATGGAGGAATAAAGGTGCAGATTTGTTACGCTGGCTCCAAAGTGAACACATCAATCTTGTAGTATAATTGCGAAGGAACACAGGTGATTTGTCAGTTTTCCACTGGACACTGCTGTTGGCACAGTTTCTGTTGTGACACTTCATTTTAAATATAGAAGCAGATTTACTGAAAAGAAATAAAAATTCCACATTTCCCTTTCAGTCTAGGAAAATGCTGTTAATGTTTTTCTCAAACTGTTCCCTCTTTCCAGGTGTTGTTATTACACTTAACAAGGTAGTGGTGAGGACGACTAAAAAGAAAAGCTCCACAATTCTTATCCATGGAAGCTGCTGTTGGCTGCTTCTTTCTTTGCATTACCTCTTTATAGCTGGTTCTGCATCATCACTCACTTTGGTGTGTTTATTACGTTCTCGGTTATGTAATGGAATTTTTCTTTATATTGAAAGGTCACCTACAGATATAATGAAAATGAAAGAGTATTGTTGCAATGCCAAATCTAAACATTTGCTCATGAATAGGTGCACTATCTGCAAAATCCTCTTGATGGCACTGGAGCCTTAGATATATATGCTCAGAAACCTTTTCTTTCGGTACCAAATCCTATTATCTAGGTTAGCTCATCTGTATTCAAAAGATCAATGTTGCATTATTACAAAGATCCTTTCAAGTGTAAAAAGGATGGCACTTCATTACAGAAAGTAAAAGAAACTAATCAAACTTTCTTGGTAAAATCATTGACTTTTTTAAGTAAAGGGCAAATTTAAGAATTTGAAAGTCCGAAATGTAAGAGAGTCTTACAGTTGAGGCTCTGTGCTGCTCTGACTCAAATCTCCTGTAACACAGTTCTTGGATTTTCATGTAATCTGAAGAAGAAAGTGGTGTGATGCCGCTCTCCTGATGGCTTCTGCTTAAGCCAAGTTGCCATTTACCCTCCTGAAATCTGATGTACTATATAGCATTAGAGAACTGTCCAGTGTGCAAAGAGGGTCTTTGTATGAGAGAACAGAGGAGATAATCTCTTCATTTAGGACAGTTATACTGTGCCTTAGCACTGTGCAGATTTTCAATAAACCTGAAATCATGCTGGACTTAATTTGAGTCCTTGTCTAGGATATTGTGTAGAGTTGTGCCAGTTGTCATATCAAATAATCGTCTCTTCTCTTTTTTTTTTTCCCCCTTCATTTGTGAAAGGACAGCAAACAGTTGTACAGTTCCCTGGTTTATTCCTTATAGCTAGCTCTCCTACCTCATGCTTCTTACTTGTAGCCTTCCAAATGCTTTGTTACAGAAATGGTTGTTACCACTTTACATTGCCTGCAGATAGACACAGGGCAGAACCCAGACCGCAGAACTTCCACTCCTCAATGAATTGGTACTGATTAGCAGCTCATCTGTGAACACCTCACTGTGAATATTTGTAATTTGTGCTAGATTTACATATATTACTTTTTTTTTTTTTATTTCACTTGTCTGATTAGGTGACTTGTGTAGCTCACCAGCACTGGCAGACCTTGCCATTGAAAATGCTGCTCAGAATTCCCTTTTGGTGACTGAGTACTCAGTTCATTTTCATGAATAAATCTCTAGCATCTGATCATCCACAGAAATGAACATAAATGGGTTATGAATGCAGCCAAATGAAAATTCAGCTTTAGTTTGCATGCATATTCATGAATATTTCTTCCCACCGCTTCCTTTCTCACTGACAATTTGCATGAGTGTAACTAGAATTGCCAAAGTTGATCTGCAATACCAGATCTTGCAGGCACTTACAGCAGATCAGCCTGGCAAACTTGTACCAGTTTTTACTTTGAACTTGAAGGAAGCTGGTTTGAATTCAGGATGTAGTTTGAGACTTAATGAAGTTCTTTGGAAAAGATAAAAATAATGCCTGAAAAATGTAAACCAACTGAGTTATAGTATGAAAAAAAAAAACATTTTACAATGAACTGGGGTTCAGTGACTGTTAACTTGCTTTGCACACAAGATGTATATGTCACTCAAAACACTAAAATGCTGTAGAATTTGGTGAGTCTTAAGGAGTGTATAGGGCTCAAACAGGTTTTCTGCACAGTGGTATACTTTGCCCTAAATGAAGGGGAAATTTTTTCAAATTATGTTTTTTATACTATGCAAAACTCAGTGTGGTATCTTAAGCTGGTGTTCAATCACTTAGTTTCAGGTTGATGTCACTGAGTTCTCCAAAAACCTGAAATTTTCATGTTGTGACCAAGGCTTTTTCTCTCTGTGTTGCAGAACCTCGTATCATCATTGTTTTTGAATTACTATCTGATGTGTGGTAGGGATGTTTTTTAAAATTCTCCAATTACAGTAAAGAGACTGATAACATAAGCCACTCTAGATAGCTCTCCCTGTGGTGACTCCAACTATAGACTTTTTTTTCAGGAGTTGGCATATTTGCATAAGCACACCAGTCCAGCCCTTGTCCCCTTGCTAGTATGTCCAATAAAGAGCCTGACCTGTGCTAACATCCGTAGGGTTATGCATTATATGTCCCTTTCAAAGCTTTATACTTGGTCAGGAGGGCCTTATGTGACAGATCTTCTAGTACTAATGAACCAGAAAATACCCAAATAAGGGTGCTGCTCTGAATGGTGGACTTCTGTCACCATGTAGCTATCAATGACAAAGACTTTATGAAGAGGAATACTCTGATGTACTTAAAAAATTAATAAATCGCTAAGCTTGCTTGCATGAACAAAATTGCTTGAGAGTGTTGCATGTGGCTTCTACCTCATCCTGTTAAAAACTCTTCAGTATATGTACCAGTTTTCTTGAGTTCAAGGGTGTAACACTTATTTTGTCTGGTGTCAGGAACAGACTCCCATTATACACTTCGTTTATGTTCGTTAGGAGATTACATTTATGAAACAACCTTGGCTTTCTGGTTGTTTGGTAACTATTTAAAACTGATTAAAAGCTTGGAGTATGTGAGTAGCTATAGGATGAGGAAGTAATTCCATCACATTGTATTTATTCAGTTGTTTTCAGACCCCTAAAAACGGGCATTGCTTGTGGTTTCAGCATGCAATGAACTATTTCAGTAGCTATTAACATCACCTCTAAAAAACAGTTTGGACTTCTGTATTTGTGGAGAGAGAACTTCTGATAGTATTTTTTTAAGTCATCTGAACATGTGAAGAGATGAGAACAAAGGTCTCAGTGCTGTAACTGCTTCTCAAATTAGAAACTTTCCTCATGTGAATGGTGCCATTTATTGGAGTCATAATTTGCTCATTCAGCCATGGTACGTGGTGGCACAAACAACCAGTTCTGAAAGAAATTAGTTTTCCCATTAAAATTATGTGCATCATAACCCTCACCTTGGGAGGTGTGGTGTGGATTTGTTAATGTCAATATGTTCTCCATTATGTATCCAGTGAACTGGAGTATAATGTATTTCTGTTCTTCAGTTTGTTTAAGACAATTTTAATTGGAAAGATGAAATTAACCAAACATCTCTGTGCTTGTCTTCATGCTCCCTGCTCCACTTAATACCAGCTGGACATTGAACTCAGTATGTATATAGAGGCTGGCAGAAATTTACAAGTGAGGAATCCAGGTAATAAACATCTAGAGGTCACAGCATGCTCTGCAGCTGCGCAGGTAACATTTTACTGCCAGCACCACAGTACTCTGATCATTTTTCTTTGGTAGCTCTGTGAGGTTTTTAGCTTTCTGACTTTTTGTCTCGGGATGAGAAAATAGTGAAATTCCACAAGGAATGATACTGGATGTAGGATTTTTCTAAAGCAGAACCAGTGTTTGGCAGCATTTGATAGCTAATTGTTCAGACATGCTTGTAAGCACGCCATTTATGAGCACACAACTCCTCATGATGTCTTCCTTGTTTAAGATGCTGAAAAGAAACTCCTAGACTCAACCTAGATGTAGCTGAGTATCTTCTTATAATCGTTATATAACAGAAGTGAGTGTTAGACCAAGGTCGTATATTTTAAAATTCCAGCAGTTGCATCTAGTATCTGGCAAGGTTGAACTGTCCTTGGCACCTGCCTCTGCAAAGATTTGTCTCTCCTGTCAATTTTTAAGTTCCTGTATTTTCTTTTCTTTTGTTCTTTATTACCTTCCAGGTTGCACTGGGTAAGACCAGACTCCTGCCTACTACTTTGAATAGTAAGCCTTCCTTCTTCAGACCTACGTATCTCTCTAGGCTGCTTTTTCATGTTTCTCCAGGGTTTGTCATTACCTTCTGGAATACTCCTCAGGTGACTGAGGAACAGGACTAGCTGAAGATTCCTTTTTAAAGCTGAGATTTGGGCTAATCTTACAGTATAACAGAAGACAAGAAAGAAAAGATGGCTTAAATGAGGCTCTAGTCGGATATACTGACAGAATTTATGCCCTTATTTATAATGTGACTGTGCTTTGCTCACAAGTGGCTTGAGTTGAGAGATAACATCTTCCTTTAATATGAGCAGTATTTCTAAATAGGACTATAAATTTTGTTGCTACAACTTGAACAAAAAAAATTGGAAAAGAGTGATTGTATTTCTTAGCTCTTATTCCTTGCACTGTCATGAACGCAGCTGACTTTCAACGTTGGTTGCGTGACTTGAAGTTTTCCACCCCTCATTCCTACTTCCCCATTGCATCTAGGATGGTCTTGTCTCTCCTTTGCACAGAGAATGCTGAACGGAGTGCTCAGTGCTCTAGGTGAGGCACTGGAGGCAGCAACCCTGAAATAAATTGTGAATTGATTTGATAGTCCAGCTACTCTGTCCTCAGCTCACCATTTTCCAACTATTAATGATCATTGCAGAAAACTGAGCATAAACTAGTATTTACCTTAAGGAGAGAAAGAAGCACCTTTCCTTATATGTTATGATGGGTTCACTTTGGGGTTCCCTTGTATTTTGTGAAACATCTGGTGTTGGCTGCCATCAGAGATGAGATACCGGATTAGAGGAGCATTGGACAGTTGTGAGTTTTGGTTTTTTTCCCCTTCTGGAAAAATGAGCAATGAATGTACTACAGAGGTTGTCTAAGTGTATCAAAGAGTAGACATGTCTTGGTCTGAGGTTTTGCATTATTAACTATCCCATTAGAGAAGATTTGTAAGAACACATAAAAACGTAGTTAGTAATTATTAGTTTATTGTTGGGCAATAATGGAAGGCCAGTAAAAACTATTTCCTCTCACTTAGCAGTGATTGTATCTACAGTTTGGAACATGATTTCTAAATTGCATGTTACATGTGCTTTTCTTCCCTACTTTTTTTGGTGGATATTTACATTTGATCTAGTTTGCTTAGGTCATGTAACAGTTCTGTTACAAGTGTCCTTGGCACTCCTGCCGGAGAACAGAATGTGCTAGAGGGAATAAATGGAAGTATCCTATTTTTTTTCCTCTGGCTTCTATTTGCCATTTCTGTCACTGTTATATTGCAGCCTTAGAGGATGCAGGACTGAAATCCTCTGCCATTTTACTGTGACTTATGAAGGCTAAAGTAGAGTGCACAAAGCTATCAAGCCAGATTGCAAGTTCTTTTATGGGGCTGTTTTCTTTACATTTCAACATTTTATTTGCTCACCAACTGTTTTGTCTGATTCATCATCTTCAGGTGTTGGTTTCAAGGGGAAGGCTGTGCTTGATCTAAAGGAGGACACAAATAAATGTGGATTATATCCACAGCCTGATTTTTTTTTTTTTAATGCTTGAAGTAGTCTTACTATTTTACAAAAGTAGCAAGTATTGAGGGGAAAACATTTTTTTTTCACTACAAATTTATTTTATTATTTATCCATCCTTTGTAGAATTTGAACCTATTTAAAAGTTGTATTAAAGATACTTTTCTGTATTTTCAGACCTCTTTTTCTGACTTAGGCAAATGACTAGTACAAAACCTAATGAAGGCCAAGTCAGATATAACTGGCAAGTGGATTTATTAGATTTCATAGTAAATTAAGCTATGATTTTGGTTTATTTGTATTTTAATATAAGGAAATGAAGCTACTGTCTAGTTTTTTTTACCTCTTGGACTTATTGTCGTAGCTTAAAATTTGTACTTGAACTGTCTGACTACTCCTCCTGCGTCTTGATTTTTCTGGTCCTGTATCCCATGTGAATTAGAGCAGCTAACTTATGCTACTGGTACATGGTAAGAGGGGAGTCTGTCATCAGACGATTTTGTTTGACAAGAGCAGGATATTTCTGGCCTTCAAAACATTAATGCCTTAATATTAGCTTTGCTCTTATGAAACATTTTATTTCAATGATAAAGTTCGAAAGGTTCACTTATGGGGTTCAGAAGGCACTCCTTGGAATGTTTGGGGTATTATAAGAACTCTGTGCCTGATGAGTTTTAAAAACATTAAGGTATATAGTTCATTTATATCAGATCTTCATGTTGTTTAGCCAAGGAAAGGTCCATGATGTCTTAGCCATGTGTCAGGGATCAGCTATCTTAGCATGCAAAACCAGCACAGGCCAAATCCCTCATAGCTTAATTTTCTATTTTGTATGCATTGGTGAGGGAGTTTAGAGTACAGACCCAAAATAGCCTCAATTCTGGTAAAGAGCTGTATGTGACTGAAGTTAATTTTCTTCTTCGTTACGATTTTGACTCATGTGGCCCTGACTACATCTGGGTTTCCTGTTAATCCTTACAAAAAAAGTAACACAAGATGCATCCACATATTCTATTAAGCCTGTCTTCCCATCACTTTATCTCATTAACTGCTTGATCACTGTCAAAAAAAAAAAATCTTCCATTAGCTCTCAACTTCAAAAGATTTGGATTTTCAGATCAAACAGTCCTTCGACAGCTGTTTAAAAAATCTTTAAATCCAAGAGGTTAACTTCAAAGAACACCTTGTGGGTGTTCTGAACCCAGTTGACAGGTAAACAGTAATTTATGACCAAAGATACGCATTAATGAAATGCCTTTAAACCATGGGCAATCTTTTACTCTTTCCCTTTTGATTCTAGTAGGAGGTTCCTAGATTGACAGCAATACAAGTGGATGGCTTAATTAGCCATGGAGCAAGCAGTGATGTTCCAGGCTTCTTGCAAAACCATTTTACCAACGTGCTTAAAATAAGCTTCATTTGCAGTGGCACGCTACTCCAACTAATAAAGGAATATCTAGAACTTAATTTTCACTTGTTTGTAGGCCTTTTAGTTAAGGCTAGTCAAATTTAATTTTGAGGTCAGTTGCCTGATGTGTAGTGTAGCAAAGCTTGTCAACAGCCAGTGTTCTAGGGGATAGCGGGAAGGAGGAGAAAACCAGATGATTTTTGTGCTCTCCCATTCCCATCTTAAAGAAAAATGAGTCAGATGATTATTTATTCTGTGTCTTGGGTGGCTTAACTGTTCCTTGTGTTAAGCTGCAGAAACTCATGAAGTGATTTGACAGAGAACATACAGAACAAGTGTCAGTTTGGAAGAGAATGTGGGTCTTGCAGCACAACTGCCCCATGTGCAAGTCCAGTCTCTTTCCAAGTGCTTGACTGAGAGTACCCAAGGAAAACTGAAGTGCTATGGAATGTGGTCTGATTAAGTTAACTTATTCCTTTCCTCTGAGGTTTGAAATCCATTATGTGGTACAATGCTGAGAATTTTTATGTTTTAAAGAAATGCAAGGTTAGTATTTGACAGTTACAACTTTTTTTTTTCTTTTGAGGAAGAGTAGAGTATTAATAGCCAAAATTTAATGTGCCTGATTGCAAACTGTTAGGCTACTTGGGCTGGTTTCATAGAGTCATAGAATGGTTTGAGTTGGAAGCGACCTTAAAGATCAGCTAGTTCCAACCCCCCTGCCATGGGCAGGGACACCTCCCACTAGCCTGGGTTGCTCAAAGCCTCATCCAGCCTGGCCTTAAACACCTCCAGGGATGGGGCATCCACAGCTTCTCTGGCCCAGTGCCTCACCACCCTCACAGTAAAATACTTCTTCCTAACATCTAATCTAAATCTGCCCTCTTCCAGTTTAAATCCATCACCCCTTGTCCTATCACTGCATGCCCTTGTAAAAAGTCTCTCCTGTAGCCCTCTTTTGGTACTGGAAGGCTGCTCTAATGTCCTTTAAGAGCTGCCTTTTCTCCAGGCTGAACAACCCCAATTCTCTCAGACTGTCCCCATACGGGAGGTGCTCCAACACTCTGATTATCATTGTGGCCCTCTTCTGGATCCACTTCAACAGCTCAGTGTCCTTCTTGTGCTGGGGGAGCCCAGACCTGGACATAGCTTTCCAGGTGGGGTCTCACAAGAACAGAGCAGAGGGGGAGAATCACCTCTGTCAACCCACTGGTCACGCTTCTTTTGATGCAGCCCAGGACACAGTTGGCTTTCTGGGTTGCAAGTGCACACTGTTGACTCATGTTGGGCTCTTCATCAACAAACACCACCAAGTCCTTCTCCTCCAGGCTGCTCTCAATCCCTTCATCTCCTAGCCTGTGTTCATACTAGGGATTGCTCCGACCCAGGTGCAGGACCTTGTGCTTGGCCTTGTTGAACATCGTGGGGTTCAGACAGGTCCACTTCTTGAGCTTGTCCAGGTTCCTCTGGCTGGCATCCTGTCCCACAGGCGTGTCAGCTGTACTGCTCAGCTTGATGTTGTCTGCTTGGTGATGTTGTGCTGAGATGACTGCTTGTCCGTCCTGTGAGAGCTTGGAATGGGGCAGCCTGCCCAGTGCCACGCCTACAGGCACAAAAGGGACAATAGTAAGTGCAAGAGGGGTGTTTTCTAAGTGACGAGTTATAACTGATGTGAAGAAAGCAACAGGAAACACAAATCAAGCAAGTTGTAAGAGACAGACTGTTAGGTGCTCAGCTGGATAGAGTTTGCATCGTGCAATTATTATCATAATGCCCAGATAATGATAAAATGGGCTATCAAAATAGTACCTTGTCAGTTAGGACATTACTAAGTAGTTTTCCAAAGGAGAGGTAAAAATACCTTTATTTATAATACTTAAATTATTTAGTAGAATATAATCCACTAGGAATCCAGGCCTAAGAAAAGGAAAATAGTAAAGAACATAGCAGGTCATTGCTTCTGACATGTGTGATTGTATGATCCTGAATGGAAATGCCTGAATTATATTCTTCTGGAAGACAGATATTAGTATTTCCTTCTGTGGGGATGAAGGAGAAAAACATTGCTTTTAGTTAGCAAGAAACATTAATACCACTGTTTTAGAGCTCTCCTCTGAAGTTTCTGCAAACATTTATTCTGTTGCATAAGTAGTTTTCTCAACACACTGTGGGATTTTAATTCTTTGGACTTTGATGCCTTTTATATAACAGCTCAATCTTGTGTAACAGTAAAGGAGAAAAAATTTCTTCCATGATCACTGCAAGTTCAAATGGGATTGTAAAGTGAGATACCGTCTAACATCAGCTTATCAGAACCGTAATGATGCCATTGCTGGAATCGAGTGAACAGAGAAAAGATTTAATCAAAGACAGTTCTGTTCAAGAAAACCTTAAGCAATTTCACCTATAAGAATACTTTTGAGCTGAGGATCATGGGAAAAACATTTCAAAACCTTTCTTTCTTCGTTCTTAGTCTTTCAGACTTAAAATATTTTAGATACTAGGCTGAGCAGAAGTAACCCGTTGTGCTCCGTAGTGTTACAGTATAAACGGTTTCAAGCAGTGTTAAGTCAAACATCCTAATATGTGGAATCAAGAGTTCTGTGCGCTACGCTGCCCGTGCTCAGCAGGAAAGGGGCTCTTACACAAAAGATCCTGTAACCTCAGCTCCTACCCCTACAGCTGTATGCCCAAGGAGAGGCTCTTAACTGGGTTTATAACTAAATAATGACGTAAATGGTTAAACCCATTTCTAACATAAGCTGAATCCAAATGCCTCTGAGATGAACAGTAGTAGTAAGCCTCAGAGCTTAAACCTTCTTCAAATTTACTCCTACAGTTAGATAGTCCAAATTGTGTGTACAGTAAAGCTCCTGGTGTGTGGCATGTGACAGTAGAACAAACCCCTCTTTTTATTTTGTTTATAATACTGTTTTTGGATTGAGTTGACCTAATAACATGGGATTTGTCAGTGAATAAATTATAATTCAATGTGAATATTTCCTGTTCTTCCAGGGGCTGGGCTCTGGCAGTATCAAGTATTTTAGTCGCTCAATCTGAACAAGAAACCAGCCTAATCTTGAATAGTAGATGACCCAAAGGCACAACTTAGGTAACTCAACTTGACAGCGTTTTCATAAAAATATGGGACTGTGGATTCATTTATTGATTATTTTTAGCAGTTCACATATATGGTATAGTTTTTCCTCTCTCTGCTCCCCCTCGTTTTGTTTTTTTTTTCTGAATGATACTGGTACTTAAGGATTTTCATGTGAATGTCTGTTATCTGCAAAGTGACTAGTTCCCATTGCTTCCAGAAGTATCTATACATTGAGTTTCTTTTGGCCACTGAGAACTGGTTGCAATACTTTCAGGGAAATAAGGTTAAGATACAAAGCAGCCAGACAGCTGTTAAAATCTGCTAGGAACTAGGCTCCTGAGATGTCTTTGAAATTCAAACTTAGATTTGGTGGAACAGTGATTGTCTAGGAGTAGTCTGCCTGGCTCTGAGAGGAGTGTGGCAATCAGCCACATGGGCAGAAAGAAAGAAAACAAAGGGATAAGGAAGAATACTTTAAAATCAAATAGTGGAACATGGATACAAACATAGCACAGAATCATTAAATCATGTAGCATGATGCTGCAGAATGCAAAAGCAGTGAAATCTGTGTTATAAAGCCCCACTGATGAGTCTGGCTTCAAGCAGGAACTTCTTTCGCAGTGCAAGAAAAACTTTGTAGATTTTTGGGGATAGCTGAATCAGTGTTCTTCCTTACAGACACTTAGGATATTTATAGGAATGGCATATTCATATCTGGACAAGGCGGAGATGGGGAACTCCACCAGAGCAATAATTTAGCTAAATTGCAGGTTGAGGTTAAAACATGGAAGAGACAACTTTTTTTGTTATTATTATTTTTAATTAGAGTATGAAAGGGAGAGGAGATCCAAGAGCCTGACTTTTAGCTCTGATAACAAGACTGCTGGTGTCCTAGTCTGAATACCCTTTGCTAGATCTTAGCCTGGATCATGACATTTACTGAAAGAAAAATGTTACTGGTTTATCTGGGCTGGTGACTATAGGGTAGCAGGGATTGTTTGGAGTACCTTATTGAGGTTTCTGTTGACTGTTGTAGACACAGGAAAAGCCCTGCAAATATTTGACTGCTTCTGGTGGATTTTGCCTATGGTTGTTCAGGCATGTTTTGACAGAGTTCCAAAGTCTGTTTGCCTTTACAATGCATTTCTAAGATTCTTTTATGTTCACTCTTTAATTTTTTTTTAAATTTTCTTTGAAATTGACCCAGGTTCTCCTTACCAATGTGACTTTTTTTTCCCCTTGTTCTGAGGTAGAATACCAATGACCATTATTTCTGTTGGAATATTACGAGCATGTGAACAAAAAAAAAGTTACAGAAGCAAAGGGAGGACACACATTTAGCAGGTAAAACTTTCTGTGCCACTGATAATGAAGTTGCCTAGAAGACATTATCAGAAGTCAAAATGCCATGTACAGTTGTCTTCTCTTGCTAGTGGTCCCATACTTGAATGCAGAAAAATGAGCCTGCAAGCAGCTGTGGTTTGGTGATAGCCTTGTCTCCCCTGACAGGCTCTGCCTTCAAATCTGGTGACTCGGCAGCTGAAAGTTCAGCAACATGGCATGCTGTTGGCCATTTGACCCACTGAGGTTTTTCTTTTTCCCTAACTCCTTGAAGTGTATAAACACTTTTAGGCATATTTCTGTAGCTGTACAGAAGCAAATAGATTCTATTCTATACTACTAAATATTTTTTCCTTCACTCGCTTATCAGCTAAGACTTAGGTGTGACTGGAAAGGATTTCAGTGATAGCAACAGAATGCAGCCTTTTGGGAAAGAAAATAAACCCTTAAAATATCAACAGTGTATCATGCATATTCAGGATTTTGGTTTCTATTGTTCTTATGAAGCAGGCTGGAGTGAGAAAAGTCAAAGCCAGTCCAAAAGAAGAGGTGAATGAAATTTGTGGATATGCAATGCTTTGCTTAGATGTTGTTTTTTCCTCATTCTCTAAACCTTTGTCACTCTAGGTTTGCTGACATTAATTACACAAGTATCTTCACTCTGTCAACTTCATTGTTGCAATCCTGCTTCTTTTTTTTTTTCCCCCCTCTCTAATGCTTTTGCATCTGGAACTCACCTATCCATAGTTCTCGAGCTCTCAAGGTTCAGGCTCTAAGCTCACAGATTGTTTATTACCTCAGCCTTTACTTTTGTTTGTGATCTTCTTGGACGGGCTATGTTAACACAGCTCTTGGTGTTCAATAGTGTAGGAAGCTTGCATATGAAATTCAAATGGAGGATCAGATCAAGTAGCCTTATGACTTTTTTTTTTTAATGTTTGGTGACTGACTACCGTGTCATATTTAAAGCCATAAGCTGTTTCTTTGGGATCTTTGGGTCTGTGTTACTTCTATGTGCTAGCAATATAAACCTTAATCTGGGGGTAAAACAGGAGTGAGAGGAATAAGTCGATAAATTAGCATTTTCTCTGACAGTTTGAATATACTGGAATACAACTATGCTGCCATCCAAGCTGTAGTGAGACAGTGGTCTGGAGTATGCCATAAAATCGCCATTTTCTCTTCGTAAATGCTTATAAGGAAGGAGAATAAAAGTTTTCTAAGAAGCCTGTCATCTCTTAGGTGTTTTCCTACACCCAAGTATGAAGTAGGGTGAAGCCCTGAGTCATAACACACCGCAGTAAGCTTTATGCCCGGCTAGCAATGTGTTTGCAGAAATGGGCTCTAAATGTGGTTGAAGTACTTGTTATTCAAGTAGTATCCCAGAAAGCCTTTTGCTGTAATTTGCAGTTACAAATGAGTGACTGAAACAGGTTTTTTTTTTGTTGGTTTGGTTTTTATTGTCCTATTTGGGGTATGTGAAGTTATTCTGACTGGAAAGAGTTGGGTTTTTTTTGTTTTTTTTTTAAATCAGAACTCTGGTGATTTGTCTCAAGGAAATGACTTTAGCTTTCCAGTGTTTTAACTCGATGGATTGATTTGCAATAATTTCTTTTTTCCAAATGTATTTATTTTCTGTCAGTAGATAGATACCGTAGAGCACACAACCCCCAGTGAAAACAGCCTTCCCTGATTCTACAATAACAATGAAGGGAAATTACTTGAGATCCAAGTTCTGAGTGAACTTACTTGTTCTATCCCTTCCATTTTTCTTTAACTTCTTTCTTTTTAAGTGAGGAATGTCTATTGAGAAATCTTATTAAATATCAAAAATGAACTGCAGGTTTTTTTTCTGAGTCCTGGAAACTGTTTTAAATGGAGGGGAGGGAATCTTTCATCTTCTTTGTAGCATCATGACAGTTGTTCCAAAGAACATCTCCTTCCATCTTCAAAGTATAGTTGTTTTTCATAGAAATAATGAATTTTCTCACTTATTTTTTTCCCCATCTTGTGGATCTTGCTCTTCCATCTTCATTTGTCTGGACTTCTTACTACTTTGGTACTGTGTGGCTGTTACCAACATGTTACTACAGATGCTGTTTAGCTAGATGATGTATATTTTCTTCAGCCTGTGTATTTGTTGATTAAAATTACATTGTCTGTTAAAATTTCTAAAATACCTAGTAGTGTCAATGAATACCTGACCTGTCAAAAATTTCCACTTCACTTTTGTCTGTTGTTGTTGCAGATGGCCACTTCAGTATCTGAGATATTTGTGTCACACGGGAAAAAGAACAAATCGCTTATACAATTTGGTTAGTCTTGAAGAAACATCTCCTTGGGTTCTGAAGGGTTCCTGTCAAACTGTGAATAGAAAGTAAAAGCTTAATGGTGTGGTTATAACAAAACTTGCCTATCTGGATCTGCTCTGCTCCTGAATATCAATCCACTTGAGAATGGTGTTTATAGCCATTTCAAGGCTATTGGGCCATTTGCAAAGAAGAATTTAGGAGCTTTAGCTGACAACTGAACATGCTAAATAGTGCTCTAAAAATAATCTTTGTGTTTGAAATGATGAAAAAAAATTAAAAAGAGGATCATTTATATACAGTGTCAAGAAACAAAACAATCATGTTGAAAATGGTATACCAAACCTGGAGAACCTACAGTGTGTTGCTTGTCTTTGATGTAACTGTTGTATAACTTTTCCTCATGTGATATGGAATTTACCAACTTAGCCTTTAAGATAACACAGTGATTTCAGTAGGATTTGGTTTAAAATGTATGTATCTAGCTATATGATTATACACCTGAATATTTTTGTTTTGCAATAGATTTTATTTTCCTTCCTCACTCACAATATTATGTGTCTCCTTAATACATGTTAATATGAGAGGTTAGATTTATGATACCTCAACAGTCCTACCTGATTTTTTTGTTTGTTTGTTTTGGGGAGGATTCTTCAAACTTTATACAGTGTCTGTGCCTTAATTACTTAGTTGACTTATTATTTTTTGACGTACAAAGTCTTTCCTTGCTGTCATCTTCATTTATATTGACAACATCTACCCATGCAGGTATGGTTATGTTAGAGCTGGACACCCACAGAAACTCTTCACAATACCTTAGAAATGGGTTATGTTCAGATGAGTAAACAAATATTTGATGGAGATGGGCATAAAAAGACAAAATTCCCATCTCCTAGTCAGAGTAGATTGTAGTTTCCAACTGAACATTGCTTCCATTGGAAGAATGCCAGTTCACTTTAAGTGAAATATTTTGAAAGAACATGTCTCTTTTGATGAAGATTCAGGAGAGTGAGGTGTGTCACAGGAAAGCAGGCTTATTTCTATAAGCCTACCTTAATAGGTAGAGTGGAAACCCAGCTTGAAGAAGGATTTTACAATTTCTAGGCTTTCCAGTGTATGGTGCAAGAGTTATTTGACAACTAAAGATTTTTTCAAGCTGCTTTTATTTATCAAGTTTTTCTTTTCCTTCCTGGACTTGGCACAACTAACCATTCTGGGTTTTTTTTTGTGAAAACACTGCAGTTCTTTGGGAAAACAAAAA
>VZTO01022605.1:9151-31079 GCA_013400615.1 Syrrhaptes paradoxus
TAGACATTAGGAAGAAATTTTTCACTATGAGGGTAGTGAGACACTGGCACAGGTTGCCCAGGGAAGCTGTGGATGCCCCATCCCTGGAGGTGTTCAAGGCCAGGCTGGATGAGGCTTTGAGCAACCTGGGCTAGTGGAGGGTGTCCCTGCCCATGGCAGGGGGCTTGGAACTTGATGATCTCTAAGGTCCTTTCCAACCCAAACCATTCTATGATTCTATGATCAAGCTGTTCATCTTCTCTTTCCTTTCTCTTCCCTACAACTCCACTTCTCTTGTGCCCTGACAGTGTACAAAGAGGAGATGCTATAAAGTACAAAAAACACAATGTGTTTGTTTTTTTCTTGGGGTAAGAGGGAATGAAAGTTTCCATTTGTCAGCACTCTGGGTCTCTAAAATCTCACTTACCTTAATCTCACATCTGCCTGGACCTTCTGCTGAGGATTGCTTGAAATGTCAGCGTGAGTCCATAGCCTTTTCCTGGCACATATCCTGTGAAGGCATATGATCTGGACAGAATGAGTTAAACCATCTGGAGAGAGGAAAGTGGGGCCAGAGGTAAAAGATACTGTTGATAATTTTATTTACCTTATAAACACACTCCATTTATTTTCTGACATAACAGAAGGTTACAGAAGGTAACAGAAGGTTAAAAGAATTTTTCTTGGGCTATCAAGTGTCTCTTTCACTGATGTATTTTTTCTTTTGTGTCTAATGGCACCAAAATGATCCTGGCAAGAAAGAAACATAAATACCAAATTGTTTAATAGTAGCTCATGAAAATGTGGTTGGGCTTCTCTTCCTTTTCTTGGCAAGAGACTTGGATTTCAATACAGCAAGCTACACTGTGCCCCACAGGGACTGGTCCCCACTATTGTCAAGTCTGTGAAACAGAGGGTGGAATAGGATTTGTCTAATTGTTCAGAAAAACAAAAGCCCCTGTCTTTGGAGATGAAATGATGTTGATATGTCAGGAGGCTGGCTTTGTAGGAAGTGCCACAGACCACCTTGTCAACGATGTGCCTTACACAGTCTCCTGGAGACAGGATTCCTGGCCTCCTGTTGTCAGGATCTTGAAACACCTCCCCAGTAAGAGGAAAGGAAAGATTTGTATCCACCCTCAAAGAGCATCAGCGGGAGAGAGATTTGTAATGGCTTCATGGGCATCAACAGCTGGCCATGCATCACACATGCAGCAACTTTCATGTGCCCAGGACTTAGTGGAGATGCCAGATGATGCCCTCAATATCCAATGAAACCCGAATGCACCAGGGTGTGCAGTACAACGCAGGCACTGTCAGGGCTCCTCTGCACCCAGGGAGACTTCTTCCATTGCAAGTTGTAATGTCAACCACTAACTCTCCATGCTGCCCAGGAGATATGCTCATTTATGTCACATCTTCAAAGACATCAGAGGCAACAGTCTCAGCAGAACATGTTCATTTCACCTAAACCCCACTCAGATCCTAACTTAAGTGAACTTCAGTTACAAGGTCCAAAAAACCCATTTATGGGCTGTATCACGATGGGCACAGACACCTAAAGTTGCTGAACAGAAGTGCAACAGAGGAGTGCAATTCTCACTGCTGATTAAGGGTTTACATGCCACATTTGGTTATGGGAAAAGCTTGATTCATCAGCAGTGACTCTTAACACAGCAGGCTGGGCACTGGGACCTAAACCCGCCTGTGAGAAGTACCCAGGGTAGTGCGTGGCTGCAATTGTTTCGTTACTAATTTAAGTGTTTTTGACTAGATTGGCATCTCAAAAAAGATGAGTTTCAGAGGAAGAATCACTTCTTGCTTTTACGCAGCCAGGCTAAATGTGAGCAAGTCAATAACTGCTTTCTCCTGCTGACAGGATTTTCTGAACTAGTTGCAAGTTAGGCCCCTTGTTCAGGAAATTCAGATTCTGTTGTCAGATATTAGCCTGAAGAGGTTTGTTTGGTGATTTTCCTCCCATGCAATGACGTGCTCAGAACAGGACCACCACCAACAGCTTCTGTCTGAGCTGTTTTGGGTGGGTGCACTGCAGCTTGGATTTTCCTTTCCAATTTGTCTCTCAAAATGAAGGTGCTGGGCAGATATTTTTCACACAAGAAATTTCAGTTTCCTCAGGAATTGTGCATTCAACATCCGTAACATCATCTGAATGGTAAGTGTGATGCCAACAATTAAAAAAAATTGCAGCTTTTAGGCATTGCCTGTAGTTCCCATCTGGAACTCTCAGCTGTGGTAACATCCATTATCCCAGTCTCCTCATGAAGTGTCTGAGAAGTTTTATTCCCTAACAAAATAATTAGTTTCAAAGCAAGACTGCAACAAGCACATGTGTGTAGACACAAACACACACACAGAGAATATATTTTAATTACTATATAGATTTTATATAGAATTTATTATGCAATATATATTTTAAACTTTACATATGGTTATATGTAATATGTTTATGCATTTTCTGTAGCATGTAATAGATATCAATATATGTAAACTATATATTCTATATGTGTGCTTTGTTATTATATAATATGATTTTTTTATTCATATGTAGTTCCTCAGATAACACCACAAGGATGAAGTGTTACAAGCTGTGGAACAGAATTCAAGGTGTATTTCCCTGGAAAGAATCACAGCAGACAGACTCACAGCCAAAACCTGAGCGTGCACCTCCCAGCACTTGGGGTCAGGAAGAATGATTTGATGCACTGCTGGAGTCCAAACTAAGCAAACTAGTGGCATTCAGGAGTGTCTCCCATATGGTGACTTCAGGGATCACAGCTCCTGAGACCAGGAGCTGCAATCTCTGCTTCCAGCTTTAGCTTTTCATTCCTGGTCCGCTGCATGATTCCAGGGAGCAGCACTACCATTCCTCCAAAATACCTTGTGTTTGGAGAGCAGCAAGTAAATGCATTGAGAAAAAGAGAAGTTAAATGACTGAAGTTCTCCAAAATCCATGTTTCAGTGCCTCTTCTATTGATTTTATGTCAAGATGCAGCAGTAACAAGATTTCCCCCCACCCCCGAACCTAGGGGCTGGAAAATGATTGTCCTTGTGCCCCTCACCTGGGCTGCTGGTCTCTCAGTTCCCTCTGCTGTGAGCTGGATTTGGGTGCCTATTAGCAGAGTGGCCTGGAAATGCCCCCAGATGGGGGAAGGCAGCAGGCTCAGTCAGTGAGCATGTGCCTCCAAGGGCCAGTGCCGGGGGATGTTGCCAGCATCGAGGCCACGTGAGTCCTCTCTCCCTGGTCCCCAGACATTTGAAGAGTGTCTTTTTCATTTGGTGACCATATGAATTTAAAAGCTAATCAGCTGCCCAGGAATGAGGGAATTTGGCTGCTAAATAAAGAAGAGCTGTCTGCTGTCAGATGCAGTGCAAGATTTCTCAAAGGGGCAACAAAGGTGCTGCGGTATTCCCCTGTGAGTGCCCGCAGACTTGGACTTTAACTCTTCAGTGGTTCCTGGCACCCCTAGATGGGGCAGGAGAGGTTGCTTCAGTCCAGCTCAGACCACCCCTCGCCATCCCTCTGGAGCACTCAAACCTAACTTTCAGGCTGCTTCCCACTAAAGGTGCTGTGGCAATTATAAAACAATGTGAAAAGGAGACCTCAAGATACAAGGAACATCCTACCTGGTGAGTCACCAACGCTGGCTGCAAATGGGTCTTTTTTGTGCCGCTGTCACACAGTGTGAGGTCAAACTATTCCTTAACATAGATTGGGAGGTAGGAAAAAGGAGATAAATGTGTGCTTTAAAGAAAAGAAGGTAGACCAAGAGGGTGCTTGCAGATTAAAAGACACTTGTTTGTGTTAACAGTTTCAGTATGTCAGGTTGAACATTCAGAAAGAGCTTAATTTAATGACTTGAGAACAAAAAGTTCTGTCATCATCTCTAATTTATTTCCTTTGGATTTTTGCTTCGTGATTTTCTGAAAAATGTAAGTTCATTCTCCTTTTTGCCTTGTGCCATCTCTCACATACCTGCACTTTAAAGGGAAACTGTCAGGGCCATGTTTATCTTCCCAATGCAGATCTTGATAAACTGGTCACACTCTGAGAATTATTTTATTTTAAAAACAATGAAAAAAAAAAAAGATACCCGCATTTTACAATGTTCAGAAAATGTTAAAGTACTGAACACGAAATGCATCACAACTGATCAGGCGTTTTTCAGAGTCTAGTAAAATCAGCCCTTGTGGCATCAGTGAATTACATTACAAAAATGGGGAAAATTAAAATAGTCTTCAGTGTCAATACAATCATTAACAGCAGAGATATATCAAACTGGATATGTCTGGGCTTAGCTGTCTCCTCCTGTAACTCTTTACTTCCTTCCTGTTTTTCTGACCTGTTTTTGCTGTAGTTCCTTCCTCTATTTCCTTTATTGTACTTTTTTGCTGCATGAAAATGTTGAAAACATGCCACCTTCTGTTCTTTTCAGCTATTGCACAGTCCTAAGAAAACTTCTAACCTCTGGAAACCTTTGGTCAGAAATCAGGCCAACTCTGACCACTGTCTCTGGAAAGTGAAGGGGGAGGAGGAAGGTGATACTTCATCCAGTCTCTCTTTAATGACTGCACTGGACAAAGATTTGTATCTGCTTTTTTGCTTCTTATCCTTAGCTCCCTCACCTTCACACATATACCCACACACACACAATTCCCTCCAGAGCTGCTCTGAGAAAATCTCCCTTCTCTCCTGTCCCTGATGCTGGGATGCTGAAGAGATTCTGCCAGGGCACCCTGGGCACCCCTGCTTGCTCACTGCCACTGGGATGGGGAGACTGAAACACAGCTCCAGCCCCAAAGTTTCGCCTTTGTTTTTCATTCAATTTAACCTGAGTTTTTGAACTGCTGATGATTCATTTTCCCCCAAAAAACATAGGGGCATTTCTTACACCACTACCCCTCCACAAGTTAAGCCCAGTATCTTAGTCTCCTGTTATCCCAAATAAATCACAACATTAGGGGTATGAGCAGATCCCTCTGCATAGATTTTCCTGCTGAAATTTCCTCTCACCATTTAAGGATTTGATATAACTACAGATAAATTTGGACTTTGGCAGGGCCTGGCTGGCTCTCCAAACTCCAAGGTATGAGAAATGCTTTATTTTCTTTTATCTGACCTCTAATGTGTAGAGTGCTTCTTTCTAAGAAAGTAGGGCTGTGTTCAGGGGTCTGAGCTTCTTTTCACTGAAAACCCTGCAGTGGAAGCCCATGTAGTCAGGAGATATTTCTGTGTTAGGTAGTAGGGAAGAAGAGTAGTAGATATGAGTGGGGGTAGAGAGAGGTATGTAGCCACAGAAATTATGTTTGTGGGTTGCCTTTGCAGGCGGATAAGGGCATGGTCAGGGTACAACTCTCCAGGCTGCAAAAAAGGAATGTCTTATTCTTTATCTGCATTTGCATGAGGAGTGTTTTCCTGAGTTAGTAGATTCATTATTCTGTACCTTATACACATTATGTTACCATTATATGGTCTTGGACAGCTCTGTGTGGGGGAACCTGCTTCTCTGACTCCTTAGAGAGGGCACTTTCAGATATCTGAGTTGCAGATAGGATTATTTATTCCTTAAGAGCACTGTAAATACAATTAATCCAGCCTTTATTTCTACTATAATCCCCATGGCAGAAGGGCTATCTGCAGACTGGAAAGAGGAGTAAGTAATCAGAGTAAAACAAATAACCTTACAAGGTGTATTTTTTCTCTGTATTCTTTTAACCTCAGAGATACGAGTTATGACAGAGGAGACAAAGACCCTCTCTGCCCATTCCTGTGTGCCAGAAAGGTGTTAACATTCCTAAAGAGCTGGCCTTAAATCACAATACCTCAAGGCACTTTAATTCCTATTAGAAGTGAAGCTAGCCCTCTGCCTACCATGAAATATGGGGAGCTTAAAGATGATTTAAAGTAATCTTCCCCCCTCCCTTCTAGTTATAAGTGGAATTTATCTGGAACAGAGAATAGGGCCCCCACATTTTCAAGGCATCTGTTTTCCCAGATAAGCTCTTGACTCACAGGGAGTGGGAAGAGAAGACTGTTTTGCAGTAAATCAGAAAGTACATAAGGCGTGGAGTGGGGTCAGGCTTCTGACTGCAACAATCACTTCAGAAAGGACACAAATGAGACAAGCTTCATTCTTGGCAACAAGCTGTGGTGGTCAGCACGAAACATTTCATCTTGCCTTCAAGGTCTCATGCCATGAGGCTGATGTAGCTGGGGAGAGCACGGTGTTCATGACCAGCTCTGAACACTTCTGCCAAATGAGAACACACTGACTTTATAAAAACTTACACTGAAAATACATCTTGAACAGCACTGCTTTTGCTGGGAAATAGGTTAAAAAGCTGCATAGAAACCTGGATTTGTATCCAGACAAGTTGGTTTTGGAGACATTTGAGTAAAGGCTGTGATGTGAAGAGGTGGGCGGCATCTCAGTATCCCAAAGCGAATCCCACCAGTGGTTTGATTATGAATTCCCAGAGGGTCACCTGGGACATGTTGGGGGGGTTATAATTCTTTTTTTCTTTTATTTTGCACATGCAAGTATTTAAGGACTCAGAGCAGACTGGGACAGGTTCCTCCACAAGGACAACCCTAATGGCTTTTAAAACCCACGGGCTGTATTGCCTGTCGTGGAACCCATGTATGCAGCTCACATGCGAGCAGCCTGCACTGGAGAGAACAACCCTGTGCACGTGAATCCGGAGCGGAACCCCCACTACTCCTAGTACCTGTCTGGGAGGTAGAAGGAGGTGTCAGAAAGCAGGACTAAAAATTTCACAGCCCTTCACAAAAGCTTGCTTCCGTGGCAGAGAGCACAGCTCCCGCTGGATGGCACCAGGGCTCTGCACATCCGACACTGCTGGAGGCCAGCTGGCCTCCCTCCAGCATCCCTGACCTGGCCAAGCGGTGCTTTGCACACTGCTACAGCAAGCCCCTGGAAGCAAAAAGATAGGTAGAAGTTACAAGTGTGAAAGCTGTCACTGAAGATGCAGAATGCTGTCACAGGTAATATTTTCAAAGGGGCATGAGATCTTTCATGCACATGCAGGAGTGTGTTAACGAGAAGGGAATATTCAGCAGAGTACTTTGTGTTCCCTTCCATACAGGATGCTGTTTCTGAATAACCACAAATGTGGAATGCACCTTTTCCAACAATAAGATAGAGGGGAAAACATTTTTTTTCAAACTGTGTTGTTCCAAAGCTTCCTTGCTGTTGCTCCAAGCTACAGCAACAGCAGTATATAGATGCTGATGGTTTAGCAGGTTCTAGCTGCAAGATTCTGTGTCTGAGTATATTAACATTCCACACGTGACCCAGGTCAGAGGCATTGGTGCTGCCATGGGGAGTCAACACTTTCTGGTGTCTCAGTGGAGAACTCATGCAGCAAACTTATGGCAGATATTTATAGAATAATGTACAAATAAATGCTCTTAATACTCTTCTCCAGAGAAACTGCAGCTGGGCTTGCTGCTTAAATGCACACCTGCAGTGTACTTACAACACCAACAAGCTTTACTGAAGTCACCAAAGAAAGGGGAGGTGTTTGGAAATTTAACATTATATTATGTTGTAATTCTTAGTGATCTCTGATGACTATTTATTTATCACTGCTCAGGCAGAAATGTAAAAGCCTGTGAAATGGGAGCCGGTCACAAATTTACTTAAGAAACTCCTGCTGGTGGCAGCAAAGAATGAGAAAAAGCCTGTAAGGTTTGAGCCCAGCAGCCCAAGACTGAGACGGTTGGCAGGGGCCAGCCTTGGCACCCTCATGTTGTGTATAACCCTGAGGAGGATCCTGCCTCACTGTTTGCATGGCAGGGGCCAGTGGGCTCTGGGTGCACAATTAGACTGTGTCCAAGCTCAGGAACAGCAAGAGCAGGCAGGGAACTAAATCTCAGACCTGGGTTTCTATCTGAGGCTTAGAGTGCCATGGGCACTGTCTCTTTCAAACCTGCTATTTATTTCTTCTATCTCATCAATCCAAGTAGACACAATAGGCATGCCTGGTGCATGTAAAAGAAAACTAAGAGAGGTGCCCAGACATGGATGGCACCAGCTGCCAAATCTCTCTGCCCCACCACCTTGAGTAGGGGAGAGCAAAGGTACAGCCCCAGGCTTGACTTTCATAGCACGGCTGCAGGCTGGGCTGCTGTCAGAGGTGACAGCAGAATCTCTGCTGGGACCACAGGCTGAACCGGAACAGTGCAGAGATGTTTTTAAACCACATCCCAGTATGGCTGAAAATTCATCTTCCTGATTCAGCAGTCAAGTTAAAATTGAGCATGAATGGCCTGGAAATGTGTCCCACATCATAAAAATACATAGCAGGACATGTCCTCATATATTAGCAAAGGCAGATGTATGCTCCTTCCAAGATGCATTGACTAAATGAATGAAAACATCCTTTGTGTTCACATTTTGTTGTAGTTTCACCTTTTTTCTCTAGGTAAAATGTGTAAACCATATAATCTGGGCAGGGTGTGTCTGACCCACGTACCATCAGCAGGGCTTTGGGGTCATCCAACCAGTCTCCTGAAGGCATCAATATTACCCTCTGCACCTTATCCACTGAGCGGGCAGCTGAATTGCCTTCTATATATCACTTTGCTAGAGGCAGTTTTCTGAAAAACTGGGTCAGCGAGAGAGAAGATTCCTGTTACGACCTCCGTGTCCAGGCTGGGTATGGTGCCTACATCTGACAGTACAAAGAAGCACATTGTTCAGCCAAATAGCTGCCTCAAAAGCTGATGGCTGCAAAGGGTCAGGGCTCCCTGGCTAGATTTCTGCAGAAAGAAGAGATCAGCTTACATTACCTGTATAACTGTCTCATAGAGCTGCTACAAAAGTCATCCAGATTTCACTTCTCTGTACCAGGACAGCAGATGCTCTGCCTGGCCCCCAGGGAGGTACTGCAGCTGCTGACACTGAAATGTGGTGTAACAGAGCAGCCTCTCCTTTACAACAAAACCAAAACTCTTCTGACACTCACATCTTGTCTTCTTTCCCCCTTTCTCTTTGAATTTCAGCCTTGAACTTTAAAACTAAGGTAGGACACCTTCTGATCTGCCAGTGGAGCTGACCTAAACTTGCTTGAGTGCGATGGAGGTCGGAGCAGAGTCTTCTCGAGGCTTGGGAGAGGAGAAGCTTTCCTGTCTCTCATGTTTCTCTGAGTTACTGGGTGAAGTGAACGTTTTAGATTTAATTTGCTGATCAGAACAAGGAAAGCTGCCAGTGGCAGACAGGCACATGCCTAGCTGCGGTTGTACATGGGATGTGATTATTTTTTTTTTCCTGCTTGTGTTTGTGAAACATGTTTTAGTATAGTTCTGTAATCACCTGAAACATTAGAGTAGCTCCATTTAACAAGTCAGAAAATGTAAGGAATGAGGGTCAGTTTTAGTTACAAATTACTTCTCTATATTTTGTCTGCATAAAAGGCTGGTTTTCTTTGATTTCATGATATCTTTCCAAATCCACAGAACTGGATATGTATCCTTTATTCTTATTCTTCTCAGCTAGTTAAAATTTTAGCTTTTGCCACTGATATGTTCAAGGTATCTTTTGCTTTATCAACCTATTCTTATCTGAAGATAAGAGTCAGTCATGTTCATTACAGTCCAGAAGAATGGAGAAGTTGTGATCAAAGTATTTGAAATATGCTAATTTTTTGTTTGTAATGTGTATTTGTTACAATCAGTAGGGAGGAAAAGTTGGGTTGTCTTTGATTCTTGTAATGAAATTGAACGAAAAGAAAAAAAAAACCACAAAGGATGGATTTGAGACCAAGACTTTAGACAGAATGTCAGTATGTTTGTGTACAATGGCAGTACCCGAAATATATTTTATGATTTAAGCCAAATTGTTTTCATTGCTTTCACCTGGGGTGAGAGAGCCACCTGCATGCTCAGACATCTCCTCCCTCCCTGTCCATGACATGTCTAATGGGTTTTTCTCTCAGCAAGGCTCTATTTGATATATTTATTAATTTGACCTACATTTCTTAAAGATGCCAAAAGTTCTGAGGTTCTGAAAAAGGCAGTTGACCAAAAAACCAGGATGCATTATTACAGTAGGGTGAAATATTATGTCAGTAGCATAATGCAATTATTGCTTGAACTGAAAAAAACATACTGTCTTATATAGGTTACTTTTGCAACATCTTACATTCCTACAAGCAGTGCTGGTTTTGTATGTTTTTTCACAAATCCTGAATTCTTTTTTTGCCTTTTTTTCTTCTTTTTTTTTTTTGATACTATGTTAAGAAAAATCATAGAATTGAGCCCACACCTTGGGAGAATGAGGGAAGAATCCACAAAAAAAAACCTAAGGTTGATTGCTTAATCCCCCCAAAATCCAGGCTCCTCAGAGCAGAAAAAATAATGGTTATGTTGGTTTCAGTCTTTTAAATACATCTTGTTTTTTAAAGCAGATACCGTTAGGAACACTAAATGTAGAATATTTAGGGAAAATATAGATAAAAAGGACAATTTTTCATGGGAAAAGCAACTAGACCCTAGATTAACGTTTTAATTTATGACCTAGATTATTTAAAGAAGAAAATTATAGTTTAAATTTACATTTTCAATTTACGTTGATGCTAAAGAGAAGTTATCCTGCTGCTAAGAGGAACTTTTCAAATTAGACCTGCACTTCATGGTCTGCTGTTGAAAAAGGATTTCAAAATCTAATTTTCTGAAATGTCAGAAGTGAAATATTGCCTTTTGTGTTTGCCACAATTCCCTGTAACTCAGCAAAGAGGATATCACCGCTGTGCTTATTTGTAAAATGTGCTTTGTGAAACTGTCCTTTGTACCCTTCTGCCAGACAGAGGTGAAAGAGTGCAGGAGAAAACTTGTTAGTATGTAGGCAGATTAAGGGGAAAAATCTTTTTGGAAGCACTTCAAGCCAAAGAACAAAAACTGCTGCTGGTGCTCAAAACACTGTGAAAGCCTACAAAGTTCAAATGAAGCTACTGAAAGAAGAGATAGTATATATACACAAAATAAAGCGAGTTTGCCCCCCTGAGTTCAGGGTTCACTAGTTCCTTCTTAAACATACACCAATTCCAGACTGTCCTTTCCACACACTGTACTGGACTGTGGGTCAACTGAAGAATCGATAGGGTACCTGGTGAAAAGTGGCTGATGAGTAAACAGGAAAGGACTTTGCCTTTAGAAAAAGAACAGGCTCAAAAATTATTTTAGGGTGAGTTTTCTGTGTTTTCTCTTTCATACTTGTGCTGGAGACTTTCAGCTGAGAGAGTTTTATTTTATTTTACTTTATTTTAGTTTATTTATTTTATTTCAATTTGTTTCATTTCATTACATTATATTTTGTGGCTTTGAATTGGAATATTTTGCATTATACGAGAAATCACAATCCCAGACAATCTGAAGGGTCTGTGATACTAGAGAACCGGTGCAACGATCACACAGAGACAGACAAATAAAGCATAAGGAATTTTAAGTCTAGTTATATAAATGGTAACGTATACAATTGCTCTTTTGTAGTTTGTGAGAGACAGTGAGAAAAATCCCTATTAAAGTTACTGGTTTATATTTTGGAGAAAAAAATGCCTTTATTAAGAGTCAGAACATCTCCTTAAATTCAAGTATAAAATGGATAGGCAACATATTGGTATGGATAGCTGTTACGTACACACACACATATATTTGTACTTCACAAGGAAGCGAAAGTGTGTAAATCCAATTAAAAGCAAGTGAAAGCAAAAATGGGTTTTGCAAGGTCCCCTTTAAAAAGCAATCTGTGAAAACATCTTGCTGTGAGTTCCTACACAGCTGTTTATATAGCTGTACAAACAGACCTCAGTCCCCTGACAATGCAAAGCCCCTCTCTCTCCTCCCCTCTGATAAAGACTGGCACAACAGCAAGATTTTGGTGTGACCCCACAGTGGAAAGTTGCCTGTCTTGTGACTTCAGGAGTAGGAAATCCGCGCTGGTTGTGTTGCAGTCTTCTGCAAATTGTTGACTTTTCATATGGGAGAACTCCGTATGTGTTTCTCAAGGAAAGGGCTTAGACCTTTTTGAGGATGATTTTTTTTCTTATTTTTTATTTATCTGGAGCAAAAATAAAGGACCTGTTCATACCCGTTTCTTATTCTGTTTTAGTGACTGAGATTGCTTGGTGCTGATTGCATCAGCCTCGACCTTGGATTGCAGCCATGTAAGACCTAGCAGTGCAACTGCCTCTGAAAATCGCAGGATCCTTTGCATGCTCCACAGCTACTGCTGCTCTTAATTAACTGCCTCCGTTGTCTTCTCTTTGTTCAGGCAAGAGTAAGAACTCCTTATTTTACCAGCTTCAAGTTTAACAAGCCTCTGCTCCCTGGGGGCACATGAGCCCTGTTCCCAAAATAACTTCTTCCACAAAACCTTTGTCTTTATCTTGAGCACAGACCAGCTTCGTGGTGGAAATCTCTGCTAGTCCTCACCACCTTGGGTTTGGGAGGCTGGAGGTCTAAGGAAAATGATGTGATTTTGGCATGGAAATAAATCAGCTTTGTCAGTGCATAACTGCAGAGGGAATGAGAGGAAGGGGAAGGAGGGCAGAGAGAAAATAACTTTGGTCTTAACAGTTCCCATTTCTGATCTCTTGTAAACATCTCCCAAAGAGCATGGATTTGGACCCTGAGGATCCACAGGTACCTTTCCTCACCTTCTCCCTCCTGACTGACAGCTGAAGTGAGAGTGAAAGACAGAAGAGGAAAGGTGAAGGCAATTTGACTCTCTCTTGGAAAAAAAATGTCTAGAGCAGGCAAAACTTAGCTTTTGTTGATGGGAGTTTGAAGCCAGAAACATCCTTGTTGCTACTGCTGTGGCTACTTTCTGTGACCACCAATGGACAGAACGTACTTGGCGTCCCTCTGGTTTTGTCTGAGAGGGAGCTACCACACTTGTGACACACAGTGTAAAATAGTGAACTGGTTTGTTGACGCCTTATACCTTCTTCTCTTCCCCTGCTTCCTTGTCTTGAAGCAGCTCTTGCTGAAGCCACTTATGTCTAAAGAGAAAAGCAAGGGATGTCTCTTAGGCCAGGGTTAGGGTGAGGTGGAGGTCCCTTCACCCTCACAGTGCGATAGGACTGTGGGCAGCGAGCCCTTGCTGTGAGCGTGAATTCACTTTACAATTAATGGAGTGCTAATTTAAGGCATCCGTTGCTGATAATTAAAGACACAGACTTAAATGTGGGCTATTAAGGGGCAGTTTATCCCCAGAAATTGTGGGCAGCCGTGTGATCATTTCTGGGAATTGACCTGACTGTAAATCAGATGGGCATTTTTCCATTTTCATGAGTCAACAAAATTATGTTTGGAAGATAATAACCCTGCAAGTGCTTGGAAAAATGAGCCCTGATGAGAGTTGCAGTTAGTTCTTTCATTTGCCTTTGATAAAAACTGTTTCCTGAACAAAGAGTTATGCCTCAGATATTTTTTTCCCCCCTGCTTTTGAGTATCCTGCCTTTTAAGACATTGTGTATCCTTTCGGCAGTCTGGAATGCCTTCAGCGGATGAGTCATCTTATATGCTTATGACAGAATGAGACTAATTACCTTCTGGAAAAGCCCTCTGTCTTGACCATAAGGAAAATTGGGCTGAGTAGCTCAGACAGAGACATCCATTTTATTTTCACTTAAGTTAAAAGAGACAAATGCCTTCAAGCACTACAGATTGAGACCGAGTTGTACAGAGAGAGTTCCAGCACAGTTCCTTTGGTGCTATCTAAACCAGAAGGAGCTTTCTCTCACCTCTCAGCTTTGCTGGACTACGGAGATGTCTGGAGTTAAGTAATGGCATAGACAAGGGACTTGCCACTTGCATTTGTCCCCATTTAGAAGTGCTTTATGGGCACTCTTTTAGCCATGGTGTCTTGTTTGATTTGGGGATTGCCTTTGTGAAAACTTCTCTGCACTACTTTTAGTTGCTATCATGTGAAAATATTGAAGCTGGGAAGAGAATGAATGAATAATCAAATGTAAAATTGTGACTCAGTCCAGAATGTCTCTCCCCAGGCTATTACTTTGTGCATCACTAGCATGTCCATCATTATTGGTTGTATGGTTTTGCAAGTTATTAATAAATAACCAGGACAGGTAGTGTTCTTTGCTGCAATGTGCCATCAGCCAATTTCTTACAACCTTCACCTCAAGGATAGATTAACGGTGGCTGTCTGGTATTTCTGTTTTGCAGATGTTGTAGAGTTTTCCAATGGAAAGGCTGGTATTTTTGATGAGCTTTTGTTCGCTGTTATCCAATACACAACAAGCACCATCGTAAGTACATTTTATTAATTCTTCACTCCTAACAAATCCCTTGAAAGTACTATCTCTTGATAGAAAGTAAACAAAGCTGGTTTCTTGGACCACTGAAAATTTGTGTAAAATTAAATAGGTAAAAAGTAAAAAGCTTAAATCTGCCCTTTTAAGGCACTTTTAAGGGGAGAGACCTCCATTCAGTAACAAATAATTGCAAAACTCCTACTAAAGCATGATGCCAATGCTGTTGTTGCTGCTTGTTCATCCTTAGTTTATGACATTTACCAGATTGGAAACTCTTGGAAAAGAGTAACTCTCCTTTCTGTGATTGATTTATACATTGCAGAAAGCAAAGGTCTCACTTTTGGGAGAGCTCCAGGATTTTTCTGTACGTATCCTCTATTTTAGTGGAGATTTATATATGTTGATACTGGTTCTTCTGGTTGAACAAATTCCTGGTTTTGGGAAACAAATGTAACTCTTTGAGAAAACCTATGGACCATGTTAAAGGTCCTTCAAATTGACTTTTTTTGTAGGGCAGAAGTAGAGGAGAAGAGACTCTTGTTTTGCTCCCATCAGAATAATGTGTATTCAGGTACTTGCCATAGCCAGAGGAGACCTTTGATGAGATATTTGGGCAGTCAGGTCAAACCCTCCTCCTGTTCCATGTCAGCCCACCTTTGAGGTTATCTCCAGCCCCAAATACTTATTTCTCTTCTTTATCTGTTTTAAACCTGGCTGGCAGCCAAACACCATGCAGCCACTCACTGACCCTCCCTACTCCTGGGAATGAGGGAGAATTAAAGGTGTAAAGGGAAAAGAGACTCGTGGGTTGAGATAACTAAACCACAATAAAATTGAATTATAATAATAATAGCAATAATAATA
This sequence comes from Syrrhaptes paradoxus, assembly GCA_013400615.1. NCBI lineage: Eukaryota > Metazoa > Chordata > Aves > Pterocliformes > Pteroclidae > Syrrhaptes > Syrrhaptes paradoxus. The sequence goes on from VZTO01022605.1 coordinate 24,311, forward strand.
TACAAATGAGTGATACACAGTGATACTGCTCACCACCCAATGACCAAGTCTCAGCCTGTTCCCAGCTGACTATTGCCAAGTAGAGAGTCCCAAAACTGCAATCCCAGAAAAGATATAAGAGCCTGAGAGTCCGAGAGACCGAGAGCTGACTGAGAGAGAAAGATGACCCACAGAGAAAGGGAGACAAACCAGAGAGAGAGAGCAAACTTCTGGATAGATCCTCCTCTATACACTGGGCATGATGTGCATGATATACCATTGGCCAGTTTGGGTCTCAATCCTAAACCTAAGGTTGAATCCTAAGCTAGTAATTGGGGCTGTGCTCCCTCCCAGATTCTCCTGCACCTGCAGACACTGGCACAGCAGAGAAACTGGGAAGTCCCTGAGTGTCCTGGCAGCATCTATAAACATCAGTATGTTATCAGCCTTCTTCTCAGCACAAATCAAAAACGAAGACTCATACTAGCTGCTACAAAGAAAGTTAATTCTGTCCCGGCCAAAACCAGGACACAAGATTTTAGCCAGATGAAGACTTCTGCCTGTAGTCTGGTGCTGACCTCCAGTATCCACACCAGCATGAAAACTACAGCCCCGTAGAAACTTGATATTGAGGTACCTGCGGTGCATCTTGAGGCCCACTTCATCTTCAGTGAAGCACAGGTTTTGTCATCCATGATAAACTCCTAGTGGAAACAGGGACTGAGGCTGTTCTTTTTCTGAGGTAATTGCATGTGGGAAACACAAGGTGCTGAATGCATTAGGTATATGACACTGAACATTATGTCAGGAAAATATCGTGATGCTTTGAGACCACACCTGTCTTGTGTCTGGCTAGGCTGAGATTAGGGGCAGTGTAGGCTAGTAACCACATCTGTCCAAGCTGTTATAGAGGTAAAAAGACCCTAAATTTCTGTAGGCTGTGGCAGAGAGCAAGTATTGCACTCCCTTTTTCCACATGTGAAGACAGGTCTTGTATATAAGCTCAATCACCTTTTGCTAGAGCAGACTCTTGAGTGAGTGATGCAGTAACACCTTTAGAGTAAAACCCTTTCAATGCCATTGAGAAAACACAATGAACACAGCTGAAAATTAAAACTTTCTTCTCAATATTTAAGTGTTTGAATGTATATAGTTGCCAAACCTGCCTGACTAATGAATTAGAGAAGACAGTTAGAACTGAAAACAATAAAGATCAGGATCAAACAATGCATGAGGGTAGATGTAACTGAAAGCCAATTTTCATCATTCATTGTAAACTAGAAACATTAGAAATTTATAGTTTATAGAACTTTTTCTGAGTCAAACCAGGCTATAAATGGCATTGGCAGTTCCTGGGACATATTGCAGGTTTTTTCTCTCCTATTTGTAGGGACTTATCTTTTGTAGGACCTATAATGTCATGGTTCAGAATTTGGGGATCAGTCAGAGAGAAACTGCCTTTTTACTTCTACTCTGACTAACAAGGGGGATGGACTTGGTGATGTCCACAGTTCCAAACTCAACTATTCTGTGAATGTCTGTTTTTTTATTTAACATTTGTAATGGTTGGATATTCTTCTATTATGTGAAAATCAGCCTACATACTGGACAATCTGTTTCTATGTTGTTTTAGGTTTCTTATTACTGCCCCAAATGTGGTGCATTTGGGCACATATGAGACAATAACAGTTCAAGTCCATGGAGCACAGAGCCCTGTGCAAGTTACTGCATACTTCAAAGATGAAACAAAAAATCGGCTCCTATCAGACAGGATCATCTTTAACCTTAACAAAAATAACGACTACCAAGAGATAAAAAAAGTAATGGTGAGTCAGCCATCATAGTGATATAAATGTTTTAATCTGGTGATAAAAATATGTTGGAACAGAGACAACGCTGATCCCTAGATCCAGATGACAAAACACCAGTTCTGGTGACAGCAGCACCCAACTCACCCAACCAGACAATAAAACAATGCCTAATATAATTTCAGTGCTGATTGTGAGCTCTCCTCACAAGCTCAAGATTTTTCCACATAATGATGAGCTTTTCATCACTGTAGATCAGTGATGAAATTAAATTTTAAAACATTTAATTGTTTTATCACTGTCTGTTGTTCTGCATCACTTAAACTAAGATTGCATTAGTGACTTTGGCATGCTGGCTATTTTTACAAAATAGGAGAAACCTTTTAAAATGTTCAGTCTCTCAAAACACAGCCTGTGATATTTCTGCAAATCTGTAAATTGATTAATTCTTCTTTAGATCTTGCTTTGCATCATTTGCTTCTGACACGATTCCTTGAAGTCTGTCAGCATTTAGTTCAGGAGTTTGGTTGGAAAACAGCACCCAACACGACTGAGTTTAACTCTGATTTATTACTACCACAGCTAAAAGCTGAGCTTTCAAATCAGGTTCCTCTTGAGCATGATGTTTAGAAACATCATATTAACCTGCATGAGGTAAAATCTCATAGCCAAGATTTCAGCAAGTGAAGGATTACAGCATGCTGCTACAGGTACCAAACTACATGGTAACTGGAATTTAATATGCATGTAGACAGAAGAAAAGTCACTGGTCTTGAATTATTGCCACTGGGCAGAAAAAATGTTCATTTCTATAGCAGAAATTGGAGAATTATATAGCATTTCTACTTAGAAAGAAACATTCACCCAGTCAGGAAGATATAGCATGCAGTCAGAAAGATATGAGTTTCTTCTGATGAATGGTGCTAATAAAATTGTATAAGCACTTCAGCTGGTTTTGGACCTCAGCTGTGTGGCTCCGAAGTTATCAGGTCCATATTTGACTCTGTGGGTTGTTTTTCTTTTTTTTTTTTTGTCCTCTTCAGGTCAAGCCAGGGACTCTGCAACAGGATCTGTTCAAGAAGAGTAATCAGCCATACGTTCTGCTAGTCACCGAAAGCAGGGACCTTTATAAGGAGACTGTTCAAAGCACTCGCATCCTCCTGTCTTCCAAGAAAGGCTACATTTTTGTTCAGACAGATAAGCCTATATACACACCAAGTTCCAAAGGTTAAAATTCAAACGCTGCGTTTCAGATGTTGAATATAGATGTTGGAAAAAGTAATAGTGACTTGATCCTTCCTAATGTAAATCCTTCTTGTTTAACCCCAGCCATCTCTGTGCTTCTCATCCAGCCCAGATTTTAAATTCTCCTTCTGCAGTCAGAGCTTCTGCAGAGTCTGCATTGCACATTGCAGCAACCCATGTAGAAATGCCACCACGGTCAAAAAGTCATTCTCTCTTCTAACAGGAGCCAGACAAAATGTGCTCCTTTTTGTTCAAAAAACTTAATAATGACTTTCCTTCAAAAACAAAATTGTGAGAAACCTGCAAAAAGCTTCTATTGCTTCTTCTTACAACACCAGCAATAAGTATCCTTTGCATTTTAAGACCACAACTGTTCTGTTACCTAACAATTTAATTAAGTAATGAGAGAGGGGAGGAAAAAAAGTTCTTGAGTTTGGCTGCAGGCCTTGGCTGCAGGAGAAATGTAAAAGTGAGTGAAGCTCCCCAAGTATTTTTCACAATTTGTTTCAAAAGGGTGTTTGGTTGGTAGTGTAACATGCAAAGCCTATGGAAGAATGCAATCCTTTCTTGAAATTTCTCAGGCTTATTTTCATTAAGAGGAACTGTTTTATCCTAAATTCAGTTACTCAGTTTAGAGTTTGTAATAATTACTATCTAGAAAGTCCAGAAATAAATATGTGAACACATTTATTCTTCTGTTAAACAGTAAAATACAGGATCTTCATTCTGGACAATGCTATGAGGCCAACAGATGACACAGTTACAGTTGCTGTGCTAGTAAGTATACCAAAAAAATCACTGTTAATGAGTGCTTCTTCAGCACAGAAACTACAAAAATCTTCCACAAAAGATCCAAAAGTAAAACTATAGCTATGACTCTTCTCCAGAAATCATTATTTACATGTTGTGAGATATATCTAGTAATTTTTGGCCAATATCAGAATCATGGAGGGCAACGTAATGTGAATATTAAAGTAGGAAAGCAAGCAGAGCATTTTCTCTTCCTTAGGATGAGCATATGAACTTGAGTTGTTGGATGTAAATGTTCTACACCTGGTGCATAATTTTATGCTTGTTTTCTTTCTCTCAACAGAATTCAAAAGGAACGGTGGTTAAAAAGTCAGACCGCAAAATAAAAACAGTGTTCAGTGAAAACTTTGAAATACCTGACATTGCTGAGTACGTTACTGCTGTGTTTTGTGCATTAAAACAGTTCACATCTCAAAACAACTCCTGCAGCAGAATTATTTTCAAGCTAAAAACAAGAGTCTTGTCCTTCCCTTCCCTTCTTTCTGCTCTGCTCCCCTGTTTTCTCTGTAGACGAGCCCAAGGGGACCTACACAGCCAGAAGACCCCAGAGTACAATGTCTAAAGTGAGGAGGATAACCCCAACTCCCATTAGCAGGATCAAACCATCCAGATTCATCCCCCTTACCTGTTGAAGTACTTGAGATTTTTAACTGCTGAATTGGTTGAATCACCTTTCAAATTGTGTTTGTCTCACCATGGAGCAGAGACTGAGCCTATGGTTAATATCTTTTTACCTTTAAGAACCCCATCTTGGAGAGATGAGTCCAGAATTTAATGTTAATGTGCTGCAATTAGCAACATTTATCCTGGTGAGGACAAATTTAATAAACTGCTTAAGTATCTGCTCAATGTACGACTATGTTCAGGAGACCACTTCTGTAAAGGCTCAATTTGCAAAGTGTAATTAATTACCTCTCATTTCAAGCAGTCAAACTTTTACTTAATATTCAGTGTGTGCATGCTACGTTGATTTTTGACATCACAGTGAAGACAAGCTATAGGAAATACACGATGAGTTCTCTATTTCTGAGGGTTTTTCAAAGGCAGTGTGTATTACATGCGGTTTGCATATATGTTATCTTGCAGTTCCCCATAAAGTCTTTTTGAGTATTTCCTAGGACATTTGGAAATATGTTACTGTCTTCTCCCAGCAAAGAGAAATCCATTGAAAAATTGGTTTGGGACGAAATCAAAATAAACAAAATTATAGCATTTTGTGATAATTTAAATATATTGGCATCATAAAGTATCTAAGGAATCCTAATTAACTATTTCTGCTGAATCTGGACTTTAGGCCTGGAACTTGGAAAATCAAAGCATGGTTTCATCAACATGAAATGTCTAATGTTTCTGCTGAATTTGAAGTTAAAAATTACGGTAAGAGAATATTTAATTTGCATTATAAATATATGAAGTCATCACTATGTGTTAAAAGACATACTACAACGATTAAACCTGGCTGTAGTTAAGTACTAAGGACAAGATTCACAGTGTTTCAGTGCCTCATTGCTGTCTCTGATGCACAGAAGGAGAACTCTGGTTTTGTGTGCCTTCCACTTCTGTTGGAAAAAAAAAAAACCTTTATTTTTATACAGACATTTTTCACAAAAGGGAAAGCCCTTTTTGGAAGGGCTCTCCTATGGCAGCAAAAAATGGAGATGAGCTCCATTTTAGAATCATTGCAATTCTGGCTAAAGTTTCCAGTAAAGACTATCATGAAAAAAAAACTACCTATTTCATCTCAGTAGAATTCAGATTGGAAATTGATTAGAGTTGCTCCTATACTCAGAGAAGCTTTTTTAAAGAAAAGTAAGGGCACTGTGGAAAAAGCAAAAATGTACAAATTTAACAATTTGGGGTAAGAAATGGCTTAATTTATTTGCACTGAAATTATGTTTTCTTGTAAAATATAGTGTGGGGTTTTTTTGTCTTAAAGGCAAAAGAAAACCTCAGGATTATGTGAAAATCCCTGTTTAACAAAACCTTACCTAGTGGATGCAACAGAATAGTGGAGACTACTCCATCCTCTGTGAACACCTGGAGCAATCTACGCTGGCTAAATCTACAGTAGCAAATAATTTCACTTTACAGGTGCAAATTGCTGTGTGACACAGCTGATGTTGAGGACCTCATGTCCACACTCAAACCATTTCAGGATGGGTTTACTTCAGACTTCTTCTAGTCCAGGGCACTTAATGCCCATTAGCAACTATTCTAGCTTATTTTCATTGTAAATAAATCAATTTTGTGCTCTCAAAGACTGCTCCACTATGTGAAGCAAAGCAGAATAAGGGAAGACTAAGGCATCCTCTCAATGCATCTGCATCCTCTCAGTGGATGTTGCCATATGCCAGGAGTCTAAAGTACGTTTGAAACTCTCATGTCATGACATTTTGTCTTCTTTTTTTTTCATGCAGAACTTCCATCTTTTGAAGTCAAACTCATTCCACTTCAGCCATACTACCACATCTGGAATGAAAGCTTTGTGTTTGACATTGAGGCAAAGTAGGTGTGCTCACAGCGAGACTGTTTGGGTCTTCTTCCTTTTTCTTGTAATTGACAGTTAGCAAGCTTCTGGCTTTACTTGAATCTAATCTTGTACTCTCTGTTTCCACTACTAACTTGAGACATTAGTGTAAAATGCCACCTGGGTCCAAATTGCAGAGGGATGTGGACAGGCTGGACCAATGGGCTGAGGCCAATTTTATGAGGTTCAATAAAGCCAAGTGCCGGGTCTTGCACTTTGGTCACAACAACCCCCTGCAACGCTACAGGCTCAGGGGAGAGTGGCTGGAAAGCTGCCCAGCAGAGAGGGACCTGGGGGTGCTGGTTGACAGTCAGCTGAACAGGAGCCAGCAGTGTGCACAGGTGGCCAAGAAGGTCAACGATATCCTGGCCTGTATCAGCAATAGTGTGGCCAGCAGGAC
>VZTO01022607.1:0-45561 GCA_013400615.1 Syrrhaptes paradoxus
AGATTCTGTGATTCTGTGACATAATTATTCAGGGAGGTACATCAACTTCAAGTTACTTACTCCAGCCAAAATTAACAGCAGCAAGTGATCTTGCACCATCCCCAGCTGCTGCTGCTCAGAGAATGATGCTTCAGCCGCCCCTCCCTCCCCGCTGCGGTTCAAGACCTTTCAGAACAGTTCTGGCACGGCATTAGGTGCCCCAGCCCCTCGCCCAGCATGCGGAGAGGTTGCTATTTATAACAGCTTTTTCGAGGTGCTGCAGTTGTGCTTTCCCCTTGGCCAGAGTGTTTCTGCTCCCTGCCGCTGCGGCACATCTTCCTCACCGCTGGGGAGGGTAAATGTGTCTTCACATGCATTTCCAAGACCCCGGAAACCTTGCCATAAATCAGCGGGAGGTGATGTCGCTCTTGCTGGATAATGCGTTTTGACATCAAGGTAACGAGACAGAGGTTTGACTGCAAACTCCGTGTACTTCATGGCTGGTCCCGTCCTGGGAGGGATGAGCCCTCGCAGCCATCCTCAGGCTGGTGACAAACACCTGCCACCACCTGCACCATGGCGCCCAGCCTGCACCGCTCCATGCGGCACAAGGCGCAGGCATCGCTGTGCCCGGTTTTGGAGGGACCTGCTCCCTCCAGCGACACGCAGCGCCACGCTCAGCATCCCGGCCATTGCAAGACCCTGCTCTGTGCTCAGCACCCCCCCAGCACACCTGTCCTTTAAAAGCGGGAACAGCGCCAGTACACACAGCACTTTCCTTTTCAAAGTTCCTTATTCCAGCATGGGATGCAGATTTCTGTTTAGAAAACGCAGTGGAGGTCCCCGTCCCCATACAGGGACATTTGGCCCTTTCCCTGCCCTGTGAGCGATGTGATCACAGGCACTGTCCCCTTCTCCGAGGACAATGGCAGCGACACCTCCAGCGCTTTCTCACCACGTTGTGGCCTCGTGATCTTTGGCCTCTGGGGTCAGATGTCAGCGGGCAGCCGCTCCTGCTGCTGCTTCTGAGCCCAGGGGAGATAAAAGGCCGCATGTGGCAGGGACCATCCATCTCCGTGCAGTCACATGAAGGATGCTTTTTAGCCAGATGCAAATTAACTAACATTCTCCTGGCCCTTACTGATGAACCCAAATTTAACCAGAAAACAAAAGGCAGATTTAGAGCCGGTCCAAATCTACCAATCCCTGTCCTCCCCGTGCAAGAGCAGAACTTGCCCGTGAGGGATTGAAAGTGATGAATTACAAATAAATCACTCGCCCAGCGCACCTTGGGTGGTACCGCTAAAAGTAATATCATTCCTCCAGTTCTGCCATGCTTACTCAGCCCAGTCCCCACTCAGAAGCACAACGGCAAAGCTACTGACTGAAACACCAGGGGAAAGGAAGGAAAATCACTGCTCTCCTCCCTTCTTCCCATCTTCCACCCATTCCCCTCTCCCCCATCGCAATCCAGTAATGAGAACTCACTAATGGATGGGCTTAAGTACACGGCAATGCTCATCGCTGCTCTAGAAAATAATCAATCAAGCACTTAATTTTTAACATAAGAAATAAGCTGCCTAGAGACTGCTAATAGATAACTGAATAAATTAACAATCACAGGTGGGATTCAGAACTACTGCAAGTCTTTCCTCACCATCTTCCTGAGCCCATTTGTACAGAAAGCACACAGACAAACAAACCCCACATTTTCACAGCACACGGACGATGCCACCCCTCCTCCAAGCATCCAGCCCCGTAGCCAGACCTGGCTCTCACTAAAGACAGACAGGTCAGTTGTTTCTTCCAAAAACTTTAATTGAAATTCCATCTTTATGGCAAACGACACACAGTGAGATTATACAAATTGTGTTACATTAAATGGAAGTCTTTGTTCAATCTGACATACACATGTTGGACTAAAAGCAAGTATTTGTACACATCTGGCATTAAAAAATAAAAGGAACTTCTCTCTCTCTCTCTGTTGCAACCGAAAAATCATATTGATTTCCAGCTCTCTAGGTGCGGTAGAAAGGGAGAATAAAGTGAGCTTTTAGATATCCCCATGAAAATCCCGGCCCCACTAAACTCAACTGTACCGTCCTCCTCTGCAGAGGCAGTGGGAGAATAGCTCGCAGCAACCCTTCACACAGCTTTTAATGTCACAGCACCACCCGTGGAAGCTAGCACATCTCCTAAAACACAGCCAGCAATAAGGGAGATTTTACAAACTCCAAAAAACTTCAGCTGAACAAAAAAAAGAAAAGAAAAATTGCAGAAAGATCAATCAGGAGAACAACCTTATCACGAGCAAATTCTCTAAAACATTCCATTGCTGGTCAGCCTGCATTGCCAACGGCATCCCCAGCATCGGCAGGAGGGAGACTGAGCAGCCTGGGTGAGGGGACAGCGACATTGCACTGTCCCCAAAGCCCCCACACTGCCCAAGTCCAGCCAGGGGACTCGGCTCTTACCAACGAAATCCTGGGATACAATGCTGCCTCAACACATCACTTAAGCCCACTTCCAGCTGGTTGTTTTTTGCCAGGGCAGACATAAAAGATGAACACTTGCAAATGACATAAAGCACTGCTAAAGGAGCGTAACTGATCATGAAAAAAATCAAACTCTGTCCTTGTCCGAGGAGTAGAGTCTCCCAGGTGCTGACATTTCCACGCGCTCACACCAACCACAGCAGGGAGCGCTCAGGATCCAGCGAGCCTGGGTCCTGAGTCAGTAGCACCAAACGTTTTGAATCTGCCAGAGGGACAAAGTGAACGCACACCCATGGGGTTGACTGCAATCCTCAAATGCAGCGGCTACACATGGCTGGCAGAGTGCTGGAGAAGAAGGCACGGACGTGGATGGATTCATCCCTCCTCAAGCGAGACATGTCCAGCATCGCTGACTCCCTCTGAGAGAGGGCACTGTTCTTCCACTGCGACCAGAGCCAGCGACCGAGTGAAACTCACCCAACCCACTGGGGACATCTGCTTCAAGAGGAGATGAATCAGTCCTCAGAATCACGTATTACAGCATATCTTTGACCATAAATAGTACCTGGGAGACCAGCTCGGATGTCAACATCTAGATCGGAAGCATCTACAGTTAGGTCAGATCAACTCTACCATCAGTTAGCACAGTCAGAAGTGCTCCTAAACAGAAAAGCCAGGACTAGAAGATTTCCCACTGTTATTTTTATTTCTGCTACAAAAAATCAAGCAGAGCTGCTAGCTACCTTGCTCAGGTAGTTTTTCAACAGGCTTTCGATGCTGCGCTAAGGCAACATAAGGTGTGCTAAAGAGCAGGACAGAGTGATGCCTCACAATCTGTTCAGTGAAAGGAAGAACTCCACCAATGATGAGATGAGATCTATCTGCTAAAAGCTAGAAAATTAAGTGATTTCTACATTATGGTCTAATAGCAGCAACAGGCTTAGTAATCATCTTGCTTGTGGTTAGCATGCTAAAAAGTGATTTTTAAATACCTTTTATTACTGGGGACAAACATAATGCCTTGTAATTAGTGCCAGCTAGTATTTTCAGTACTCTCTCCAGTACGGAAATAAAAAGCCAATCTGTATTTATAGTATCACAACCTTCACACAAAGTTAACCTTCAGTTTCCAGCTTCAGCCACACTTTCAAATGTGCTGGTCACAACCTGGATTTGGAGGTCAACAGACCCTTCAGCTGGCAAGAAAGATGTGTTAAGTCAGAAGATTTTACAAAACAGGCTCTTTTCTGCTGACCCATAAGCATCAAGATAAGAAATGGGAACACAGAAAAGAAGTTCTTTGTCCCACGAGAGAGCAGGCCAGCGTTCCCACACATAGTGCAGACATTTTTACGCTTCTGACATTGATGCAAAGCTGTTCCGTGAAAACGTCACTCTTCCACGCACACATGACAATCACCTATTCCCCCTGAGCAAGGGCAGGACTCGGCTTTGTGCTCCTTTTTCCTGCCATGACAGCGAGTGGAGACCAAGAACGGGGCAAGAAAGGGAGAAGAGACAGAGAGCTCCCTTCAGCGCTGACAGGCACTGCAGGGAATTCGGGTACTCTCTGTGCCAAGACAGACAGCAGGACAGACCCAGATGAGAGCTGAAAGACTTGAAGGCAACCAAAGTCCCTGGAGGGATCCAGCTTTGGCCAGACAGCGTCTCGTCATCATGCTGCTGCTCCCATTCCACAAAAGACCCTCAATAACCCGGTCTCTGCTCGAGTCCCCAAAAGGGGAAAAATTATCCTATGGCTTCTCACACTGTCTGAAAACCATGTACTTCTGCTAGTCAGAGAGCACTGAAGATACAGCAAGGTTCTGGAAGTCAAAGCCCTAAAGAGGAACCCTGGTCTCGCACCATTGGCATATGCAGACCTGCCCCAGCTTCTGGCTCCCTGCCGCTGAGAGCAGGCACAGGTAGGAAAGAGGAAGGTTCGCTGAGGAAGACTTGGTTCTGCTACAGCAAGGAAGGACAGCAGTCACGTAGGAGGTTCTGGCACTGGAGGAATTCAAGTCTGCCTCACCATTCTATCCCGCCGAAGATGCAGAATGGCAGAGGAGACACGTCAACCAGTTCTTGAGACGCATTAGGCTGCAGGCCCTAGCGAGGCTGTACAGTAGGATTTACATCGCTCTGCGGCAGTACTTGGCCCACTGGCTGATCAACACAGCATCCATTTGTTTCGTTAGTATCCCATGTTTAATTCTTTCAACAGAAAACAGAAGATAATCCCCTGTTACACCAACAAGTGCCTATTTTCTTTTTAAACAACCCTGTCCTTGAAAGATCAGAGGTTCAAACTGTTCACGCCTCGTAATTACATCAGCAAATAAAACTGAGCAGCATGGCACCTGCTTCTCAAATATCCCCGTTAGCTGAATCATCAATTTACAGAAAACAACCTGCGTCACCAAAGTACTGGCATTTCAGTGCTAATTACGCAAAGTAAACATTTATACCACGAAGCTGACAGCTAGACTAGTACATGTATGGCTCAGTCCCGCAGAACACTGTCACAGCTTTGCTCCTCCTGTATCCCACCCAGGAGGAGGGGTCCCTGTGCGAGGGGGCCCCTGACTGAGGTGCTGCGGTACTTCTGTCCTGAGCTGCTTCAAGTGCCCTGCTCAGGCAGGCTGCACGGTGACCAGCCTTTCGGAAGAGCCTCCTCCTATCCCCAGACTAACCTGGACACTGGTCCCAGCGCTGACAACGAGGGAGTACTGCCCTAAAAAGGTTTTTCACTCTATAAAACTACCACTACTTAGGAGTGGATTCAGCAGTCCCTGTGCACCCCAACACCTGCCAGAACAAGCACAAAGTCCAGCTGGGGAATAAGTGCATGCTTCCAGACCACCGTCAGAGCCAAAAATCTAACAAAATTCAGCTTCTGACAAGGATATGCATAAACACACAGCTGTCAGCCTGAGGGGCTGCCTGCTCTCAGGCATCTGCAATGTAAATGACTCCTGACTTACCATCTCAACTTTAAATAACAATATCAATTAAGTTGGATCAATCGTACCTATGGAACTCCATAGGTATCCCACAAAAACCACAGCACTGTGGCACAGTAGAAAGCACAGAGCAGATCTATAAATCTTCTGGAGAGCAAGCTTGACTTCCTAAAATTATTTAAAACAAATAGTGAAAGCCCTTTATTATAATAATTTTTAAAAGCCGTTTTGCTTAAAAGATAAACCAACATATTCCAACACATGCTGCTGATGGCTGCTAGATGTGAAACACACAGTTTGTTTCAACTGAGCATGTTCTTCAGCATCACCCAACCAGCATCCTTTCATTTTATGCTCTTCAAATACAGAGACTTTCCTCCAGATAATGAGTGTTTTTTCTAGAAAAGGTAAACAAATCTTGTGTGTTCTACTATCCCAGCTAAGCTTTCACCGGAAGTTTCTGGCAGAAGAAAAACAAAACCAAAACAAAGCCTTATCTTTATGTTCTAAAAAAAACAAAACAAAACAAAAAAAACCACCAAAAAAACAAAAAACACGTTATTTAGAAAGCATTAGAAGTCATTTGATCTTCAAACCCATCTGAAAAATCACTCACAGAAGAGACAATCAGTGACTATGCCGGTTATACTGTACCTTAAGCATGAACAAAACAAATAATTGTACACTTGACCTGGAAAGCTGAAATTAATGCACTCACAACAAATAAATCCCTGCATAGGAAATAGAAGTTAATTTGTAGAAAAGCTTTTTTTAGTTTTTCAGTGCATACTTATGGGCTCATGCTAAGTTCAATCAGAACCAGACGAAACATGATCTTCTCACATCTCGCAGGATAAACGCCCTTACTTCCCTACTTTCTATACACCTCAAACAATGAAAAAATAAGAAAAGAAAAAAAAAATAAAACAAAAAAAGTCAAGTTCTCCTGACTGTTACATGAGGTTAGCATCACAGACTACCAGCCTGCAGGTATGTAACAGGGGAGTTTGTTCAAGCGGTTTCTGTCCTATGCACTGCTTCACCAGGGCAATTTTCCCGTACAATCCAGCGGCGCTCTCCCAGACCACACATCACAGCTGCTGTTTAGTGAAGAAGGCTTTTGTCTCCCTGCAGATGGGATTTACACAGAGAGGACAGCAGAGGGTTAACTGCCGAGAGCAGATTTCATTCGACTGGATATGTGAACACACCAAGTCTGCCAGAGCCTGAAAGACAGTTAATTAAAAATCAGAAGTGAGCAAACCTGCCTACATAAAATTAAAAAAATGCTTTAACATGTGTGACAGGGACTAGTGAGATGGCCACATCATCTATCCATCAGACTACACTTTTTAAGCAGCACCCCCCTGTACTTCAGGGGAAAATCCGGCTTTAAAACTGCATTGATATAATATCTTAAGAGAAATGTTTCATTACAAGATTACTGCAAATGAGTAAAAACAGTTTTTCTTTTTGGTCAAACCAACTTTTGAATTTTTTTTTTTTTTTAAAAAAAAAGCAAACCACAAACTGTGGTAAAAGAAAACACTGTGGTATACAGATTAAGTACAGGGGTTTCAATTTCTGCTCTTAAACTCAAAATACTTTAAAACTACAAGAAGACACCCATAATCTAGCAGGAAACATGCAACTGCAAACTTTTACAACTATTGCAACAAAGAAGATACCTTGGAGAACAGTGGGTTTCCATTAAGAGACTCTGCTCTTCTGATATTTTCAACTCCACACTGAATCAAAAAATAAGGAGAAAAAAAGATAAATCTGCTAGATCTTTCACTAGTTAGCCTTAAAAATCTTCCTTTCTACTTCATTCACAAGTTGCCCCAAAACGACAGAATTAAATGCAATATCATGGTTTTTTTTCAATACAGGAAAAATAACTACAATGCAAAAATTTCGGCACTTTACTGCCAAAAATCAGATTATTATTTTTTAGTAAGGATAGTAGTGACTTAAAGAGCTAAATCTGGAAAGAGAAATTCCCACATGCTTTGTGTTGCTAGAATTCATTTGAGTTAAGCCAGGTCAGATTAATTTTCATTTTACAGAAAAACTAAATTCATCCCAAATCATATTGCAAAAACCACCTACAAAGCAAATTTCAAAACAGGAAAAGTCATTCTGGAGCACCATTATTCAAACAGTTATAAAAACTATAAAACACTCACCTCATTTGCTAAAACTTGGGCATACTCAATATCCAGTTCATAAAGTGTTTCAATGTGGTCACTTGTAAATGCTATTGGGACCAACAACATGTTCTTCTTTCCTCTCTGGCACAGTCCTTTAATGGTCTCATCTGTCTGTGGACCAAGCCAAGGCATTGGTCCAACCTGTAAAGAGGCAGGGGGAAGAATTAAAAAATAAATCAATAAACCATTCTTACAAAGAACACCCACGTTTTCTTAAGCAGGACAACACAGACCAGGTTATGTTTAAGATGGAGACAGTTACTTTTATTTCCTTGCTTTTGACTGTACCTCTCATCTTCTCCATTAAGTTTTTATGAAGACATGCTCTTCTGACATTTAAATCCCAAAGAAACAGAACCCAGGCTGGCCCAAATGAGAGCCTCATCAAATCTAATTAAAATTTAAATAAAGGTCTACCGTTTTCAGCTCAGTAAAACCCTACCACTGCTGCACAGGGTTTACAGCCTTTTAAAGAATTCAGCATTATGGGTGTAGCAAACCATCCTTACCCCTTTACTATCCATGAAGTAGGTGATGCTGACACACCATAATACAAAACTTTAACAACAAGACAACAGCGGCATGGTAGGTTTAATGCCCCCAAGACATAAGGTACTACAAAATTCTGGTAAAGGTTACGTTCCTTGCTATTTGCAACAGTAATAATAAGTACAAAGCAATGCAAGCAGTCTTTGCCAAGAGTAATGAAGCCTGTTTGTATTAGGCTCATATTATTATTAAGAATGGCCGTTTCACAGTGACTACTTCGGAAAAATTGCTCTGGCATCCTCAAAAAGCAACACCTTAAACATCCAGCACTCAATTCTTCCTTCCAACAGACAAATGCCAAACTAAATGTTATGAGATCATAGGTTTTCTAACAGACACATCAAAAAATCTACCTTAAAATGAAGCAATACACAAAAAGGTGAAAAACTGTGGATAAAGAGCATCTGAAAATACTGAATCTGAGTAAAAGTTTGGGATTCTGTTCTAGCAGAAATACTGAATAGCTGAAAATGGGAAAAAGGCTCTGAGGTTTTGATCTTCCGTTTTTTGATCTTTTAACTTGGAAGATCATAAACTCCATGACCTGAAGAGCTTCACAGCAGCAGGTGCTTTGCAGCTCCCCTGCGCACATACCTTGGACTGCCACACCAGCCGGTAAGGGTTGGAGTAGTTCAGCTTCTCCATGACTCTCTGGACAGTAGCTCCCACTTCTTGAGGATATGGGTCACCACGGTTCACTACCTTCAACACAGAAACACCAGACTTTTTTCTTACAGCGAACATCTTTGGGCAAACACCACCTCAAGACTGGGGAAGGCAAGCACACTGTGTGTGATGTGGCTGCACCTATGATAGGCTGTATCTAATGCCTGGCTCATCCGAAACAGGGAAGAAAAACAGCATCCCTGCCTAGCAAAACACCCATGATGAAGCTGCTTTACCAGAACATGTACTCCTCCTCCTTCCCATGACAAAAAATAAATTCTTGTACCATCATAGACAGAGATGGTTACATTTCAGTAACAGCACTGGATTTTTTAAAAAATGCTCCAAGAGCCAATTCACTGCAGGTGCTGGTTGCTAACAGAAGATCAAGTCATTTATTGCAACCTTGCAAAGATTTTACTTTCATTCCTTCAGGGAAAGCATTGCTACTGCTTTCTAGAGGTAAGAAAATAACCAAATTCTCCCCTCCATTACCATCTGGTTTGAGCTGGCAGGTTTGCGAGGCCATGAAAGCAGCCATACTGGGCCTGACCTAACTCAGCGCCCTGTCTTCAATGGTGGCCAACAGCACAGATCTGAGCAAGTGTGCAGGAGAGTAACCACCGCCCACGTGCCTTGCCTTCAGCTCTGCGCCAGGCTTCCACCTGCAACTCACTAACCTCCATATTTCTATCTACCTGGCACTTCCATAGCTGTGGCTGTACCCCACGGGTATGTAAGCCACCCACCCTTCCGTTCAGCCCAGCCAGTGTGACCTGGGCTAACAAGGACAGAAACAACCTGCGGTAACTCACAGACATGGGCAGTGAGTGAGCTGAGAAGAGGATTACAACATCTTTCCTTTTGTCAGGTGGAAACAGGTTCAGTTCCTTCTTTATGTGATCGGTGAAGCACTATTCAAAAAAAAAAAAAAAAAAAAANAAAAAAGCGAAGACCTGAATCAGAAACACTGAGGGGCATTATGTGCTCCCAAACGACCTGAGACAGGAAACTTTCATGTTCCAGGTTGCCTTAAGAACTTCAGAATTCCCCTTTGGGTATGCATGAGGCAATAGCAAGAGAGAGCACACATTACATACTGTCAAGTATACACGTGATGACCATAGAGGTGCTCAGAGCAGAAATCTGGACTAGTGACCTCTAGAGGTTCCTTCCAGCCAACACTGTCATGATAATTCGATCACACTTTTAAAACAAGATGTGCATGGTGGTCACTTTCACACATTATCACGCCAAAATACCCGGCGTGGGAAAACCATCCTTCTCCTGTAATTTCACACAGAGTAGACAAGACACATTTCATTACCGTAACTAAAATGCACCCTCAAATTGAAGCATTCCTTTTATTCTTCAAGCTTGTTTGTTTGGGTTTTTTTTTAAAGAAAATATATTGCCTAAATCAGCGAACAGTTTCATGTTCTTTTAATACATTCTATAGATAAAAATCTTGTCAGCTTTCTTAGAAGCTAAGACTTGACCTAAGTAATGTGTTTCCTCAGAATGTTTCTGTTGCCTAACATTACACTGTCTTTTTATTGGTAGCAAATATTTCTCAAAAGGTAACTCAATAAAAATCTGTATTTTACTTAGTTCTTTGTTATTTTAAAGTCAGCTGGCAATGCAAAGATAACAAGTTTCTCCTCCATCATCCAACCTAAGAAAATCCAGGGAATGGCAATTTGATAACAAATCAGACCTGCGCGGTCCGCACCTCTCATTCTGACTGATAACTCCATAGGCTCTTGTATAAACCCATACCTGAATCAGCAGGGGATGGGTGGGCCATCGGTCAATTATACTCCACTTCATCTTTGGCTTCTCCCCTTTTTCATTATAGTAGCGATAAATGGCATTTAAACTGCTTCCTGAAACGCAAAGAACCAAGAATGTAAGTTCAGCCAAGGCATTAGCAACCTGCCAGAGGAAACCAGTTTTGCAGCAAGGTATTATAATATTTTAAAATACTATATATTTAAAATGCAACCATAAATCAGAACTGAGAGCCTCCAATGGGAGCAATTATATCAAAGTTCACACAACATACAAGCCAAGAAAAATCTGCTAAACCATTCTTTAACCAAAGAACAATTACTGGTCTACTTTCCATGACGAAAGCTTACTCAGTCGTGTCCCTGAGCCTTCAGTTTACGTTATCTCACAATAACAATGTTTAACTGAGCATAGCTTATGTAACAAGTTTCTACCTAAAATTCAGAATTACAGTAAATACAGCAGACGTCTGTCTGCGCTCTGCTCCTGCCCAGCCACTCACCTGTGGTAGAACAGCTGTACTGTGGGTACTGCGTGAAAGCGATAGCCCTTTCAATGCCATCTCTCTCCATCTCTTCAATCGCTTCTTCTGTCAGAGGATGGACGTACCGGAAGCCAATGTAGTATTTGTGAGGCGCTGCCAGACAAAGCACAGGGAAAAAAAATGTCAGGGGAAAAAAAAACAAACGAGAACTCTCAATAACATGTCATTATTAAGTACGAAGTACAGAACCAGACAGAGTGAAACTGTTGGAATAAACTTGTTGATCATTTTCTGGCTACTTTTCTGTCACATAAACACATTTTTCTTTGGCCAACTATTCTGTTATTAGAATTTCAAAGTGATTTACACTATTGTTTGTTTTTGCAGGATGCATCACTCTTCTGGTTTTACTCAGTTTAGCAGAGGCACAGTTTCCAGACCGTACAGGGCTGTGACATTTTACTGGCCAAGGTCTGAGTTAAAGGATGTAAAAACGTGTCCCCATGAGATGCTAAATGAACACTCCTATGCCCTAACACAGACCACAGCTACAGACCTGCTACAGGCTTACTCACAGCACAGCTCAACGTGCTTACTGAAATCAGATGTTTTAAATACACCCACGTAAGTAAAGCGCCAAAACCTTAGGAAATACAAGGTTTTCATCATTCTGCTACACAAAAGGAAATGTGTCGCTTAAGTAATTTGCACATTCCAGGAAATTTTACTTATCTAAACTTTCAAACATAATTGGGCTGCAATTTTGTGTGACATTCTGCTCCGTGGGGATCAGCTTCAGAAGGTCTAATTTTCAAACAGGAAAAGGCCCTGCACCTTACAGACACTAGCTGCCTATAAGGCTTTTCGAGAAAATCATATAAGTTTATCCCTTTCATGCTGCCGGTGCCAACAGAGAAGCAATCAAAGCAGGACGCCTTCAGTGAACGAAGGATTCACCTGCCTGTGTGGGATCAGGGCTGCAGTCCCAGCACTGCGGGGGTGGTCAGGTAGAATCCCCACGTACCGACCCTTTGCTCCTCATGCCCTCCCTTCCTGGCCCTCTAACTCCTACTTCAGCTTCAGCAAACACCAGGCTCCCTCACTCCAGCTTTTCCTTCATCATATTATGTAGGTATAATTCTATTTCACCTCCTTGCCTCCAGTTAACTGCATTAAAAAACAAGGCCAAAAACAAGACAAGGTGGAAGCATCATCTGAGGCAACTGCTCTGGTGCCCATCCTGTAAGAGAAGATGCCTCCTCCCACCCTGGGAAACCTGCTCCATTTGCACACAAACCCCCAGGGATGAGGACTATTGTTTGGGGCAGGACATCAGTGATCCTGAATACGGGACCCATGTTCTTTCATTCTGGTTTCTGGGGTTTTTTTTTCCCCGTAGAAATCTTTGTGCCTTTAAACGCTTTGTTTTTGAGGCAATATTATTCTCTCCAAGGACAACATTTTACATTTTTCCATTTTCTGTCTCTAACCTTTTGGGGGTCAGCTTCAAGGTTTGGGGAGTATGGTTTGGTTAGGGGGAGGGAGGCAGGGAAGGTTTGCCGTTTCATTTTGTTGTGTTTTTTTAAGTAGAGGACAGAAGTTGTTAGGAGGACAAAAGCAAAGTTTCTTTTCAGGGTTTCTGGGTCACTAGCTCTGAAACAAAATTTAACAGGTTTCTGAAGGAAGCAGATGTCCCATGCTTGGTCTCCACTCCATACATTTATGCAGGATTCAGAGAACAGGTTTAGTCTGCCCCAGTGCTCTGCAGGAGGCAAGAGAACTTCCAGCTGGGAGCAGCAGCAAATTATGACCCAACTTCAGGAGCCAGTAACCTCATTAGCATTTTTAAATAGTATTAAAAACAAAAGTCTGACTAACCAGAGCAAAAACAGTTTAACCTGGGAAAGGACATACTAGGAAAAAACGCAGCCAATCTGGAAACTTCCTGCAACACTCTTGCAGTATTATGTTTTGTCCTGGATCACAGGCAGCAGAGGAGAGATTTTCATGTCTGTATATGTATTCAATTTGTCATTACAGTGGGAACTACTGGAAATAGAGTGACATCTCCTTCCACAAAGAGCTGCCAATCTAAAGAAACAATGTGGCCCCCTCACCGTGTAAGCTTTCATCCTTCTGACACGGGAATCTCAAATACAGGTTGTAAGAAATACGAAGAACAATTATAATTAAAAACAATTTAAAAAGCAAAATGTGCCTTCTTAAAGTATTATTACCATTGCAAAACATTAGCCTATGGGATGCCAGCACTGAAAAAAACAACCCCAAACAACAATAGGAATGGATTTTCCTATCATCACGTTTGTGTGATTTATTCTTACAGACTACTGAGCCTACCCAACCCCACTCATCTACAAAGGAAGAGCTCCTGTTCATTTTCAGGCAGCTGCTTGTAACAATAAAGCTTCATTTTGAAATTACATTGTTCCCAGATGACATGGGTGAGGCTGTTTATTTACTACTTTATATTACTCCCACTGCCCAAGTGCAACAATGTCAAATGTATAGTACAAGTCAATAAATCAGTACATTGATTAATTTAAGCAGGAGGGAATTTCAGAGGTGGTTATTGATACTGACATGAGCTCTTCACCAACTGCAAATACACAGCAACTAGAAACTCTACGCCCCAAAAGTCCAGAACAAGGTAAAACGAGTAAGCAAAGTATTTTTTCTTTGCCATGTGTTTCAAGCCCTACCTCCACAACCTGCGAGTTACTCATTAACAGGGCTCAATGCTCCCAAAGCGCTTCCTGTGAGCACACAATATTCCGAAACATGTAGCTCAGTCTGGAAGCACATCCAGCTGTTTCAAGCTATTTGGAAGCAACACAGCACTCAGTAAAATGGTTAGCACTCAATTTAATTGTTAGCAATAGTTAGCACCTCCAATTTTTAAAACTGCAGCTACTGTTAGGTAAAAAAGGAGATCTCTAAACAACTTATCAGGTGTAAGAACTGCACAGCAGCGGGAGGCGGTCACCAAACAAAAGCAAGCGGGAGTGGTACACTGAGAAAAGCAGATAAACTTCCTAAGCTTTATCTTCAGCGCCTGTTGCAAGCCTGACCCTTCAGGGGCTACTGCTCCCAACAGCACCACTGCCTTGGATGCTGCAGCCTGCGGTTCCGGCTTCAGGCTTTGACTATGCTTGCAGGAACCACAGCTGGAATTAAGCCAGAGAAAAGACTTTCCATCTGTGGAAAAAATCATCAAACATCACCCGAACGCAGGTATCAGTGACACCCTGCACGCTGATGTGGTTCTAGCCTTCCGAGAGTGTTACTTTTCACCTTCCAAAGCCTTTAATCAATTTTCTGTCTCTAGCCCTTTTCTAGCCAAGTCTGAAGCAGGTGCCACAAAGGATTATGAAATAGCCAGGAATCAAAGAACGTGTATTGTCAAACGTGGAGGGGGAGTCCCTGACACATCAGC
Source organism: Syrrhaptes paradoxus (assembly GCA_013400615.1). NCBI lineage: Eukaryota > Metazoa > Chordata > Aves > Pterocliformes > Pteroclidae > Syrrhaptes > Syrrhaptes paradoxus. The sequence goes on from VZTO01022607.1 coordinate 14,595, forward strand.
AAAAGGTCACGGAAACTGAGGGGAGAAGGCAGCTTGCAGCGCAACACATTGTAAAGCTGCTGAGCTGAAGAGAATGGAGAGCTCTCCTCTTTGGCTTCTCTTATTCCAGCAGTTTTTCTATTAGAAATGTTTAGTGCTCCAGTTGGAGTGGCAGGATGACAAGTATGATCTGTAGCTAACACATCGGTAAGGAATTCACCAGGCAGCTTAGTGATCTCAGTAATTCGTTCTACTGACAAAGGTGGTCTGCTGCTTCGAGAACAAGAAGCATAACGCAGAGAAATACCTTATAAGAACAACGGTGACCACCAGAGAGGTAATTTCAGACACACCAACCATCACCTTACTTTTCCTCCTGGCTTTTGTCAATGCAATGGTGGTTCACTGTTTCTGTCTGTCCCAGGACAGGCAAGACACAGAAGATGGCCATCACCCTTGAGCTGCTACGTGAACGTGGAAGTTTGATTTCTACTCATGTTTATTAATACCATGGTTTTGATGTCACATAGCAAGAAACTGTACTATAAAAGGTATTGTAAGCAAATGATCCATCACCTCCAGCAAGCAGCAGAAGAGGAACAAAGACTGCTAGTTCATCACAGCTGCTAACTGAGCAATAATATGAGCTGAAGTAAAATTCAACTAATAACCAATTTGAAAACAGTTTAGCTAAAATAGTGCAAATTCACCATGAATGTGTTTCACTTGCGTTAAAAATGACTCAGGTACCAATCTGGTGAAAGGTTTTAGGAGAGAGAGGCTGAACATGGCTGAACCACAGTAAATTAATGTTATGTGAACGATTGTAGTTGTCTGTGTTTGCACACCCACCCCACTGCAATCGCACAGTACAAGGTGTTAGCTGAAGCCCTTAACAAAAGGACATTCACAGAAGCATCTGCACCCGCTTCCCATCACACTAGTGCCGCCACGTAGCTTGGCACAAGGTAATCCACATGGGCCACAGCTCCTGGCTGCGAGGACACAAGGTTCAGAGAGATCCTGTGATCTGGAGAGAGAGGAGGGGGGTTGCATTCACGTTTGTAATTTTCTGGAAGAACTGGCAAAGACAGTATCTACTTCCACCCACGGCCAACCGTTAGGCCTTATCGCCCTCCCCGTTCTCGGGTGTGGCTCACTGCTATCACCCAGCTGAGCCCTGCGATGTTTAGCTACCAAGCCTTGCCTTTTCTCCCAACTGACCTCCTCTTCACTCCTGAAATCAGGCCTAATTGCTGTTAGTTCAGCAATTCGGATTCAGACAAAGTTTCAAAAGCTCTGGATACATCCAAGCAATAATCGCTGAGGAATGGAAGATAACCTGCAGCTTTGGAGAACAGTGAGGCTCCCAACACCATCCCCTGCTCTTTAGGCTCAGGCTAGCACAACCAAGGCAAATACAAAAGGCTTTGCAGTGGTAAGCTCTGGCGTCAGAGCTGGTTTATGTCAGACAGTCCCTGCACAGCATCCCAGCCAAGCTGGCCTTGGCCAGGGCAGGGCACTGGCAGAAAGCAGCAGGAGCAGGGAACGCTGCACTGTCCTCTGAGCCCCAGCTGCTGCAGGTGTGCAGCAGCCATGGAAAGGAAGTGTGCATCTTACAGCAGCAGATTGCACCCCCCCTGTGAAACTCAATAGCACCAATGTGCAGAAAACGAACTCCCAGGACACCCCAGATCAACGGCAGGTTTTGACTCTGTGTGTGCACGCACGTGAGCGGCCAAAGAGGATCAGCATTCTCCCACCCTACCTCTTCACAAAAAAGAAGAGAATTACACGAGGTTATACTGCCACTGCCAATGGTCACACACCTCCATCTCCTTTAAGCTAGTGAGAATGCCACTCCGAACCCCCTTCTCCCACACCTGCCTTATTTGTTCCTGTCATCTAAGGATTAACGACTTGTCTTCAGTGTAGACTTCTTCACGCTCAAACAGGGCTTACAGGGCAAGGTGTGACAACCTGCAGTCAGACACACCAAGGGAGACTCCTGTCACCTAGCTTTAGCCACCTGAAAATAAGATACTTTGTCTATCATAGTCATCTAGATTTCTTCCCATAACCAAAAGGGAAAGATACCTTTAGAGGGTGACCCCCCCCATCTTTGATAATGGCCTTAGGATGAACTGAATCACTTTCTCTCCAAGCCCGACTCTCTCGATGAAAGAGGGAGCAGAGACCATCAGTTCAGGCCAGCTTCCTGATGGCTGAAGTCATGCAAGATGAAGCACGCCAAAAGCAACTCAGGGTGGACGACTGACCCAGGGCAGCTTTTCAGCTAGTGATGTGGGCACAGAGAGAGATGGCAGCTGGACCACAGCACATACAGGATCCAGGCTGAGAAGGTGGGTAAAGGTTTGGTTGTTGGCTTTTAGTGCTACACTGTGTTACAGCAGGTTGCAGCAGCCAGCTCTCCAAAATCAAAGCCAATCCCCAATGCAGCCACAGAAGTGACCACAGCACAAAAATACACCTGCTTCTGTGGGAATCCCATGCTCTTCCATATGCTGGGTTTTTAACTAGTAAGAACTTCTGCAACAGCTTTGTTATATATAACTTCCCAGCAGGGCTGAGAACACTGTTCACATTCACAATAAAAACTGAGAAGCAAAAACTCCTTTACAGAAAGTGTACACTTCCCACACATGAGACAAAAGGAAGTTTTAACAAGCACAATAAAGAAGTACCCGTGTGAGGAGACATGCTGTCCAGCAGTTTCACCATGCCTTCTCCTTGCACCGCCGTCCACTTCTTGATTGGTGATCCACCTCCAATCCTGCTGTACTGCTCCTTGATTTTCGGTGTGCGGCGTTTGGCAATCAACGGTGCTAATTTACTAAAGCGTTCAAAAGGTAATTGCATTACTATAATAACCCAAATCACCACTCCTTTCCCCAAATCTCTCTGCTGCCATGCATTGGCATGGTTTTCCATGCCAATCTCCCCAGACTGCAGCAAACCAGCACTTCTCCAAACTCAGCAGGTGACAGGAACCACAATTTGAAACTAGGAAAGAATGATTTTGGCATATCCATTTCCAGAGAATTATAACACCATTTCTTGCACCAACTGGTCCCAAGATGAAACAGTCTTAAGAAACACAGACATAAACAGAATTGAATAGGCTGAGCCTGCAGCTAAGATCCCAACACCCAGCACTGACTGTAACACAGGAGTTCACAGCATTTCTCACTTTTGAGCTGGAAGCGTCATTAGATCTCTGTCCAGGAAGAGACGAAGTAAGAAATCATGCACATCATCCAGCCGTTCTGGACCTCCCATGTTTAGCATCAAGATTCCTGTTTTAGGTTTCCTATGGAAGCAAGAGATATTTCAAATCCTAGTGGCCTACTGCTTTATTATTATTATTACAAAACAATCAGCTTATCCTTCTCCATTTATCTTGTGCAGAAGCAGCATCCTATTTAAAGGTTCATTTTGCTTATGTAAAAATACAAACTACAAGCATGAATACCCAGAGAACACGTATTTACATGATGTTTACTTTAAAAGTAATCATTTTGCAAGTTTAACTGGAAATTATTGATAAAACTAATCTCACAGCCGAAGGTTGTGAGAGAGATCACAAAACATTGTCCAAGGAACTATCTCAGCTGAATGCCAGCTGTAGATTGCAACCAAACCAAGCAGCAACTTCGCAGAAAACAGAAAAGCCACCCACACAGGCCTGTGTCTTCATTACTTCAGAGGCACATCTCATCTCCCAAAGCAGTGAAAGCAGCAAAGAGCCATTCTACGTATAAAGTAACTGCAGGATTGGTTTTGTTTGGGTTTTTTTTTTCTCCCCCCACCATGGGTTTTCTATCCAGCTGCAGGTTTGGCACACTGTTCTCACAATAACGTCCCTCCCAGCACAGCAGAGTCGAGTGGACAGCAGTATACCACCTTTCGCAGAAACAGCTGCTGATCACAGCTCCTCCCCAAGAGGGGGATTTCCCCATGGAATCATTTCCCCTCCCTGAGGAACAGTGACCAGGATCTCCTGCCTCCTGAGCAGAGAGCGCCAAGGCTGCACCTTCCTCTTTTTAAAGCCACTGCCTCACAAACAAGCACTGAGAGGAGCCCAGGCCTGCCCTGATGGGTCAGGACCTCAGTTTCTATTCCCTTCCTCCTGGAGTGTCTATCAGAAGGTTGCTGAATAAAACCCAGGAAGCAGGAACCAGAATCTCAGATAACAATACCCTACTGCTTGTTCTCCTACTGCTGCTGCACTGCCTCAGGCCTCACCGTGGGCCGCTGCCGTGCTGCATTCCGCAGAGAATGAGGCAGGCAAGCCTTGCTCCACAGAACTCTGAAAACAACAGGCTCACTGAACGCAGCCAGCCAGACAAAAGCATCACTCACACACAAACTAGATCAAGCCCCGTGACTGCCACGTTTTACTGCATACTCAGCCTTGCTGGGCAGGTACAGCAGCACACCATATCAAAGAGAGACAGAGGGCAGGGAGAGCTGGTCACACCCCCCAGACCTCATCGCAAACTTACCGGGCTTCTGGCTGAATTTGAGGTTTCGTGCTTTCTGTCACTGCAGCTGCAGTTGCCTGACCTCTCCATCGTACTGGAACCCTCAGATGATTGCTGCTTTTTACAACTGGAAGAAAGATAACAGCACATTGATAACTTTGCACTGAGCTGAGGGCCCTTTTCACCAGATAGACACTAATCCCTCAACAGCTACAGAAACATGCTTGGCAGTATCGTGCTGCTTGGCATTTTCTCCCTTAAGCTCCAGCTCCTGGCTGGAATCAAAGAAAGTAATGAAATTGCAAGCTTCTGCCTTTCTTTAAACACTCTGTATACTAACAGCTTTCCAGATACCAGGCAGGAACCTAAAACCAAACAAAAGCCTCACTCATCTTTAAGCTCCAATCATAAAGTCAAAATAACTGGTGACCAACAAGAGAAGCTACGCGGGGCTGACACACTGAGGAAGCAAGTATGTCAAGCTACGTAACTCCTCAGGATACGTCTGGGCTATACCTGGGTTAAATCTAGACAAGCAAAGTATTTGTACACCACCTCTATGATATAGGTTAGATGTTCATTAATTCAGGGTCCCCAGCAAACTTCAGGAACATAGGCCAGCACCTGTGAGCCATGGGCACACAGCTCTTTTGTCTGACCCTGTGCCGGGTACACTCAGCAGCCATTTCAGAATCCATCTGCCCAGGGACGCGGGCAGCCTTCTTTCTCACTACCCAGCCAGGTGACTTCTATTATTGCTGGATTTCAGCTTCAGACAAAAACCAGGATACTTCACTTCCTACATGCTGACTACAGCCTGCTTTTTCAAAAGTACGCTTTGTTTTCCTCAGGAGTTCGTAGTCATTACATGATATTTTTTAGTGCAACAATAGCGTGAATTGCCCAAGATCAAAAAAATTGTTGAATTCTGCACCCCTGCCTCTCCAGCAATCATTTGGTGTGACAATTCCCTCACCAGACCACAGGAGTTCAGCAGCAATTGAGCCCAATAACACAGACCTCTGCAGCGGCCAATCCACCCGCTGAGAAGAGCATCTTATGGTTCACAGTTCCCTAATAACATCCTGAACAGATGCTGAATGCTCTCAAAACCCGCTGAAATCAATGACAGTGAAAAGCACCTTGCAAATCCCACTCCTTACTTGGGATTAAGAGTGTGTAGCTGCATATGCTATGTCTGCAGTGATATAAAAGGCTGCAAACAAAAGAACTTCAATTCAAGCATCGCTGATGCCTGAAGGACTCTCTTCAAACACTTACATTCATTCTTCTTCCAGTTCTTAGGTCAGTACTTTTAGGAACACTGACACTATATGTAAATTACGCAGGACAATAAGCAGAGAAGTTTCAGTGGCTGTATTGACCCTTCTGCACTGTAAACAAACACTGGAAAGCGTCTGTGTTACAAACAAAGGTGAGGTTTATGCACATTTCTATCTGCACCACAAAGCACATGATGCAAAACGCACAGGATGTGCAAGGATGAGGGTTCCAGCCTGACGGAAGGCTGGTAAAGGTGTTCTTTCGCAAGTTTAGGAAATGGCATCACGGCATTAGCCTCTGGTCTGATCGAACTGGTCCCGTGGCACGTGCCCACGCTCCACGGGTCTCGGGGTGCCCTGGGCCGGGCTGTGCAGGCGCTGTGCTGTTACGGGGGATGTGTTATATTTACAAGGAGTCAGGGAAAGAGCTACTGCAGAAGGAGCACACAAAACTGACAGGATATCGTAGGCATACAGAGGGACACGCAGCTGTACCCAACACACACACACACACGTGTCACAATTGGAGAGCTGTGAAACTGACCAAAAATGGTCTTTATTTAGGGGCACCTCCGCGCCATGCTCGGCCTTCTCTGGAAAATGCACCCTGTGAATCGTTAAACAGGGATGATTTCCACACAAACACCTTCCAAGAAGGAAAGCGCCTCATTTAAAATTAAACTCCTAAGGAAAAAAAATAAAAATTAAAATTAAAAAAAAAATGGAGACTGCTACCAGCAAACCAGGATTTCAGATGAAGTCTCCAGCCTCACAGCCTCCTTTAAAGGAAAAATCCCTGTCAGCCACCACACGAGAAACCAGACACGGACACGACCCCCGGGGCAGAGGCAGCCCCTCAGCCCCACCGGACGCCGCTCCTCCCCGGCTCCGCAGGTTCCATCCCGGTACTCCGAGGCCCCGGCAAGAGCGTTATGCAAAAGCACCTCCCGGGCGTTGTATAACACGGTCCCGCCGCTCCCGCTGCCCTCCCTTCCTCACAACCCCCCGCGGCGAGCCCGGCAGCCCTCAGCCCCCCACAAAGCTCCCCTCAGCGCCCCGTTCCCGCCTTTTTCGGACGGCGCCCACAGACTCACAGTGACGCGCTGCCCGTCCGGCGGCGGCAGCGGCAGCACCAGCGGCGGCCATCTTGCCGGCGGCCGCTTGCATTCCCTCAGACTGCCCCGCCACCGCCCCTTTAACGGCCACCGCCCCGTCGCCTCCGCCGCCGTCCCCCCCGGCACCGCCCCCGCTGCCGTACAGCAGCGGGGGCGGTGCCGGGGGGGACGGCGGCGGAGGCGACGGGCCCGTTGTTCTGCATGGTCCCTGCGCGACCGTTACCACAGGAGCGGGCGCTCCTGCTTCATGAGGAGCCTGGTGCCACCCCAGCCTCCCTCTATCACCACCCGACCCCTTATTTTGCCTCTCTGCTCCCCCAAGGCCTGTCCCCATGCCCTGGGCACAGTCCTGAAGGTTTTGGGGCTGGAAAGGGAAGAATCTAGCACAGGACACGGAGAGAAACCTGCATCGACACGCAGATGCTGCACACAGGGGTGTGACAACCGCACAAAGGTTAGCTGTGGGGGGGACTGGGGGTGTTTCATCTCAGGTTTTATGGAAGACATGTGTGAGGGGAGTTGGTGTGTCTGGTTAAAGCTGGGGCAGGAGAGCCTGTGGGGCCACACTGGCTGGGAACTGGTCCTGAGCACTGGAACCAGTCCTGAACACTGGAAGCAGTCCCAGATGCTGGAAGCAGTCCTGAACCCTCAAAACCAGTCCTGAGCACTCGACCTGGTCCTGAGCACTGGAACCAGTCCCAAGCTCTCAAACCATTCCCAAGCACTGGAACCAGTCCTGAACACTTGAACCGGTCCTGAGCACTGGAACCCGTTACAAGCCCTCAAAACCAGTCCTGAGCACTGGAACCAGTCCTGAACGCTGTTTGCAGCAGCCAGCCCTGGGCAGCACTGGCTGTACCAGCCCCTGGCATCGCTTCCTGCAGTGCTGGCACACCTTTACACTGACCACAGGAAAATTGTTACCCAGAGCACTGTATTTTTTTTTCTTTAAAAAAGCTGATAAAAATCACAGTGACAAAACAAGCAGAGGGGAAGCACAGTCCCTCCTAGACGGAGGATCCCAAGTGAAATGCATGTGTCAGTCACAGCCCAGCGCATCAGGAAAAAACCCTGCCTAAATCATTATTTACTGTGACAGGCATGATTTTGCTCTGCAGACTGAAATCTTATCCAAGAGATGGAAAGAATAGGCTTTTCAAAGCTCAAATTCGGCCTCTGCCGGGGCACAGCGGGAAAGCTTTGCAATAGGGCTGCGTCCAGAGACACGCAGCGTGTTTACAGTGTGCATCATTTATGAGGCTTTCTTCGCATGCTGGGAGGAACAGCATTTCTTAGCTGGAGGCAGATATGCGCAGACCTGGATTTACGACCAGCAGCACCTCCGCATACCCGTACAGCGCAGGTTGTGATTCTCCGCTACAGTCACAGCCTGGTGCGGTTTGCGGATGCAAGGAGTCAAAGGTGGCTGTTGGGGTAAGGAGGGTCGGACAGGGAGGTGCTGCTGGCCCTGCTGCTGACCTGCGCCCTGACCAGTACTGTCCACGTGTACAAAGTACTTGTATTAGTAACGATGACTTAAACATTAAACTGGGCTGGGAAGGACCTGGTCACATTGCTAGCCTAAAGAACACATGAAGCAGCAAACATGATTAAATGAGCCCTGAGTAAGAACTTTTGATCAAAAAGCTTTAGGAACACCCAGGATCATCATCTGTTTTAAATCACCAGAGACATAACCAAACTCAGCAAATTTTGTAAGAATACAATCAAAAAAAAGAAATAAGACACTATACAAAACCACAACTGATGGGTCACAGAACTAAAACCGAGACACATTTATCATCTTTCAATCTCTAAATTTTTTTTTCTTAATGATCAAAAACCAGAATTGAGCCTTGATAAATCAGGAACTAAATCACTCCTGTTTAACACAGCCAAGCAGCATTTCAACATTACCACGTTCCGGTCAGCCGAGTTTCAGCAGCTGCCTAAGGAATTACTCCACCAGTAGATTTGCACAGGCTTTTGCTTAATTCAGGGATCTTTCCCCACGCAGGTGGTTTGCCCAGCACCACCTCTGCACCCTGAGCAGATTATAGAACTGCACAGCAGTCTTCATTTGACTCGACAGCATCCTTCATCCCAGTCACCTTTTAAGCTCCTTATCTGATCTGCCTCTTCCACAAGCACCTCTTAAGTCCTCAGACCTTCCTCTAGTACCTTCCCCTGATAGGGAGGCTTTTAACCTTCACAAAGCAGCTCAGCCCTGATAGTTCTCAGGACAGAAAACTGATTGCCAACAAGTGATGCTTTTCTAGGAGTATCTTTCCCCCACCCTTCTCCTTTTCATAAAAAAAAAATCCTGAAATTATGGGAAAGTCTTTAAATGCTCATAAATTCCTAAATATTCTTAAAGTACAGAAGCCGTCCTTCCCCCCACAAAAAAACCCCAAAGGGCGTGATTACCAGTTGATAGCATGTTCAACTTCTGGACTGGGGTGAATTTTCCTGTAGCTCACTGTAAGTTGTCATACATGAAGTAAGAAATTGCTAGCATTTTGTTGCAGTCAAGCACGTTTATTTTTCTCCCTCTAGCTTATTTAGTGAACATGTATTCAACAATAGCCCAAAACACAGGAAATTTACAGTTGACTATACTTTTGTGGGTATTTAAAAGAATCCTTTAAGTTCTATGTTCAAAGAATCATCCATCAAAACCAGAGTAGGGCAAATGTGAGACCTGAGTTACTACACACGATTTTCTTGTATTGTAGCTGGAAAAGGAGTGGGAAAATAGGTGAAAAGGGTGAATTCAAAGAGACTTGGGTAAGAAAGGAAACTATCCTTGCGATGCTCATTTCTTAAAGTGTCTTTCATTCATCCATGTGCAGCTTCTACTCGCCTCCCTGGCTTCAAAGAGACACCCCTCAGGTCACACAGCAATGCCACAGCGGTCCCCAACAAACCCCAAGACATTAAATCCAGATGTTTATGAGTTCTGGGAATAACCTCAATTCTTCCAACCATATCAGCTGGCGAGGCAGAGATTAACTCTTACAAACCTGGCCTTCCCTTGGGCAGCCACAGCTACAAGCAGCCAGAAGTCACAGCCCATTGCCCCTGGAGTTGCTGCCATGGCAACCAATCATTCAGCCCTGCATTTCTCATTTATCCTGTCTAGGATGTTTCAATGGGATAGCTGAGGTGGTCTATCCAAATTATAAAACTTCGTGCCTTTAAGTTAATGAATGGGGATTTCATTTTAAAAGAAAAAAGATAGTTCCATTTTTTGGAATATGTGCTTACCTCACTTGAAGATTCCCTTTCCCTGTGCTTTTGCCCATACAGATATTGCCTATGCCAGGACAGACTTAATTAAGCAAGTAAGCTATTAAGACTAAGTAAAAGGAAAGGAAGAAACATTACACGTCAGGAACTACTGTCCTGCACACCAGTTTATGGTGGCATAATTTATTGGTTGCTGATTCAGGCGAGTTTATATATGTAGCATGCAAGATGAAGAAAACTAGTAGTTAGAAATAACAGATAGTGCACAGCTCAACGATCCTATGAAATCCAAATCAAGTCTCAGTGCAGACAGCAAATTAGCACCTCCCCATTTTCCTTCTCTCTAGTAAAACAAATGGCTTTATTTGTGACTAAAAAGCATACAGATTACTCAACACATTAAATATTTAATTATTCCTATTTGGTAACTTCATTACAGCCAGAGAACCTGCTCAGATGCAGTAGCACAAGAGAACACCAAACCAGCTAGGAAAGCATGGAACTATGAAAACATACTTCAGCGTCATATGGGAAAGCACTGCTGGGACTACAATTTATCTAGAGAAGAATTCAGCCAGCATACAATGCTGAAATCCAATTGTATTTCAAAGTTACCAGTTTCCTTGGGTCTTCCACCAGGCATTTCTGTTTTGAAACAGCAGAATTGTAACTGGGAAGGCACCACAAACATCCCAGTCCCCACAAGGTAACAGACAATGCTCTGGCAACACCTCCCTTCCTGCTGTCGTTCAGCAGAGGCTGGGTGTGCATGGACCCACTACAGCACTTCATCCACAGGGGTCAGAAAAAAGTATCAAAGTGTACTTCACCATCAGCCTCATCATTTCTAACCAATAAATAAACTGGGGAAAAAAACCAAAAACAACACACATCTCTCGCAGTGGAATTTTGTTCTCAATACTACATACCTTGCTACTCAATAAGCTCAAACAGAATTTCCATTAAAAAACAGTAGGAGCTAAGAAAGTGCAGCGCTTAATATAATTATTCCTATTCTTATACTTTGTTGAGCTGTTTAGATTATGACGCGTCATACTATTCTTGGAGGTCAGTCTTTGGGAATTTAAAGAGCCTGAACTCCTGACTTCTCCAACAAGAAACCACAAGAGAAGACAGATTACAATGAAAGCAAATTAAAAACCATATAAAATCCCCAGACTTTTTTTTTTTAAGTCACAGAAATAAAAAGCAGGACCGTATCTTGTTTTTTAAATGACAGCTTATCAGGATGTTTTATGTCAACTTGAGAGCATAAATGCACCAATTTTTTTCTGAAGCTTCTTCCAGTTAATTACTAGCATTTTCCTTTAAAAAAGGGTTTTTTTTCTTTTCCTTTTCACACCTTAAATTAGTATTTGTCTTAGCACAGGTTGCAATGTCTTGTTCTCAGACAGGTTATAGTATAGCAGAGTGTATCGTTCTGTTATCGTTCTGTTCCAAGCATCAGTTGTCTGGTTTTCTAGGAATTTATCACAGGGATGGCTAAGGTTTGCAGCGCTGGACAAAGCGTGGATAGAGACAGACATCTCGGATATGGTGTCTGTTCAGAATCCAGGTTAGGAACCGTTCTAATCCCAAACCATATCCACCATGAGGGCACGTACCATATTTTCTCTGTGAAATTAAAATCAGAGAGCAGATATTAAACATTTTCTTGTTATTTATATTATAATTGCAGTAATACCACCAGAGAGAAAAAACACAAACCCTTCCAAGATTATTTTCTGAATTATGAGGAAAATGGACTTTCAGGCAAGGTATTTGTGCTGAGTTGTCCTGAGCTTACTGGGGAAGTGTAAGGACTAGAAGAGGAAAAAGGAAGGTGAAAAAGAAAGTCCTGACGATTTTTTTCAACTGCTTCCTTTTCTCCTCCCTTTACACTAGGTAGAGCGTAGCCATTCAAGTCTGTGAAGACCAACTTCTTTTTATCTAGCAAGAGCTTCACAAACATTGCAGAAGACATTACGAGAGGAACACAGCCGCACAGACCAGTCTACGGAAGGCAATCTGATAAGGGCAGCATGCATCTGCAGCAGACTAATTTTAATAGAATGGAAACTGTTACACTCTACATTTCGGCAGTGCTTGAATGACTACCTACTTTGGGCCACTAAAAATATGTTTCCAATTTAAACTGCATCATTTTAAGAGCAGTTTAAAGAAAAAATAATCAAATATCTGACAAGCAGCACATCTGATGTGTTTTACAAACCTGATCAGTATACCAGTAGTAGGGTGTGGGATCAATGCCCTCTCTCTTGTAGCCCTCAAGGAGCTCCTCGCTGTCCCAGATACGCATAGAGCCTCCAACAATTTCACCAACATTAGGCATCAACACATCAACCTATAACACACAACATGAGATCAAACTATTACAATTAGCTGCCTGCAGGAGGGGAAGGAAAGATAGTCAAAACTTAAACTGTACTTCTGTAGCACATTTCACTATGTAATTTTAATTCTCCATGACAGGAGGGAAGGCAATTCCTTCCACACCCGATTTAGAGATGGAATAAACTAACTGACTAGGTGGTCTAACTTAATCTCAAATACTCCTGGCCACACTGAACTGTAAAAAACAAACAAACGAAAAAACCCCACTAACCACAGACCACAAACCCAGCAGCATTCCTAGCAACCACCACTCCTCCTGTCTGCCAGACAGCCCGTGTTCAGACAATACCGTCTCTAAGAAGTCACAGAAGTGTTGCCATTAGAGCAGCACTTACCTGTGGGCAGTGAAGAGCATGCTCACTGTCATCTACTGACACTTTATTAACATGTCACAGTTGCATTATTTCTATAGGATCAACAAGCCATGCCAAGAGACCACCCAAAACAAAACCTTGCAAGACTTCCCCAAGATTTTCCTGAAGTTCTTACTGATTTTACACTCACACATACCAACAACCCCCAATCTATTCAGTAACACTATGTAAAACACTAACGTACAGATTCTGTAAGCCGGGAATTGTCGTGACAGCGCTGCATATAGAAAGACTTTATCTCTGCAGGAAATCGGCACAACAAGATTGGCTCATTAATGGTGTCTGTCATCAATCTCTCAGGAGCTTCAGGAATATCCTATGGTTAAAGAAGATTTTATTAATATTTAAAACCAAAATCACTCCAATACCTTGAGTTTCACACATATCAGGCATGAAACAAAGACAGTTTCAGACCACACGTCTTCACACATTCATCCTAACATACCTAAATTTTTAACACAAACTTATCTTAGAAGAAACTATATTTATATATAAAAACATACACATCAGGGGGAAAAAAACCTGTTCAATTAAAATCCAAGTCATCCCAATGTTTCAGAGACAAAACCGAGGAAAACGTTGGAGAAAAGTGAAACGGGGAACAGACGGACAGATGACAGTTTTAATTCCTAAAGTGACTCAGACTTACTTCCCCAAACTCATAGTAAGTGCCATCCTCCTTCTTCACATCATGTTCCTTAAGCCACTCAATGGCTTCACTATAGTTCATTCTTCGGAAAGGACGTTTAGGGGGCTTGAAGCCCTGCAAATAAGAGTGGATAAAGGCAGTTGGAAGAGTACCATTTTTAAAGAAGAAACCACTTCTGTTTTGAAGCATACACATTACTCTTTCCAGCTCACACATCAACAAATTATTACTCTGGGGAAAAAAAACCCCAAGATATCAAGCTCAGTACTGAAAAGCTAGAACCAAACACAGCCATCTTCGAAGCCCAATAAAGCTCACAGAACAGATTCTGAAAAAGATCGCAGGAGAGAGAGAGAGAAGTTTCCTTTTCTATATTAATTCATTGCAGATGCAGGTGTTTCCAACTGAGCCATCAGCAGAGGCTCCACGTGCGAGGCCACAAAAGAACATTTTGCTTCCCAGTGCACAGAACAGATTCAGAATCTACCTCTGTGACACAAGTTGTGCTTCTGTCATCTCCCACCTCCTGCCCCTTGTCTCAGCCCAAATTCAAAACTGAACATCCCAGTGCTTATCAGGAGAACAGGTCAAAATAACAGGGATGACCAAGCCGTGACGGAGATAAAGTTAGTAGTCTCTTAAAGCTATCTTCTTCGCAAAGGCAACAGAAAACAAAGGGTCTCTAACAAATGAAAATACCTTTACACAGCTCCATGTTCCAGGGTAGAAAGTAAAACACCAGTTGTTTCATTGCTCCCTTGTGCTCAATCTGCAAGTACCAGCCGATCAATATTACGAGCTCTGGGATAGAGGTTTTTATTCCACTGGTACAGTACACACTGCAATAAATCCCAGCACATTGCTGGCTCCTGGAACCTCCTAGCAGGGAACTTCTTTCCCCACAGTCTCCTGCTTCTGGAAGAGTCATGACCAGCCTTGCAGCATTTTCATTCTTTCAATGTTATTTAATATTTTTCTTATTATTAATCATAGTAAGCAAGCAGAGCTCACGGCCATGCTCTGCCTTCCCTAGATGAACACGCTGATGAGGAAAGGCTAAAGATAATATTCTCTTGGCTATTCACAACTGTTCCACATTGCTGCCTACCGGGTTTAGGTCATACAGTAAGCTTGATGCAGGTGATTTCAAGATTCTGTCTACCACATCACAAACCAAGCTCTCCAAACGGTCCAATAAATCCTCAAAACTTATAAAAGGACATTCAGCTTCAACGTGAGTGTATCTGAAAAAGAAAAGTCACGCCATTACAAAACCACACAAAAGCAACAGATCTTTAGCTGTGAAAAAAAATTCTGATGAGAGAAAACTCCACAACTCAAGAACACACACGTTTGTCACCTTTTTAATTTCTCCCACTTCTGAACTGTAAAGGAAATAAAGCCATAAAAAAAAAAAAAGACAACAATATGAACTGTATTTTCCAAAAAAACCCAAAGCTACCTAAAAATGTATTAACTCTGTTTCTCCCACATCTTCCTTCATTAAATGTTAATGTATTACAACCAGCGGGACATTCACTGAGACAAGGTATTAACCCCAAATATACTTTTGATCAGTCCTTCCACCTTGGCATTCTGCTGTCTGCTCACTGTACGTTACGCCATCCAACTGTCTGCTACTCTCCTGCTTTATAAACCCACTCATACATAAATAACAAAGCCGTATACTCTCTCCATACTCGGCCAAATGTCTGCGGGTCCTGGACTGCTCAGCTCTGTAAGACTGAGCGATGCAGAAAACATCTCCTAATGCTGGAAGGCAGGTCTCCAAGTAGAGCTGGGAGGATTGCGTTAAGTATGCCTCTTCACCAAAATAATCCAGTTTGAACAGGGTTGAGCCTCCTTCCACCTGTGTCTGGACTAAAGTTGGTGGTGTGACCTGTCAAAGAACAAGACTGTCATTACTTGAGCGAAGAATTAAGGACAATGATGACAACACGTAAGAGCAATGATGTAAGGCACACCATTCCAGAACACCATCTACAGAGCTTTCGTATGCACACACACAAGCACATCAGTCTGATATCCTTCAGTGCTCTAAAAGAGGTACACAGGCTGTTTGCGACATCACCCTGTAACACCTACAAAGCGTCTACACACCTTTGAGATCTATGTCTAGGAAAGCAATCAAATAAGTTTCCTAATAAGCAGCTTTTCTTTTGCACCTTTCAGGTCAATCAGAAAGCCTACACTGTTTTTCCAGGAAAAAGACAGTCTTGAAGTCAGGACATTAAAGCAGTCATTTGCTGACAAAGGAAAATAAACTTACTTCGTAATATCCATTGGCAAAGAAATGATCCCTGAAGGCCTGTACTACCATGGAGCGCACCCTGAAGATTTTGGACATGTTCTCGCCTCGAATCATCATGTGCCTGTTGTTAAGTTGCACATCAACCTCTGAATCCTCGTTGAGTAGATTGTCAGCCCCTCCTGCTGGGGCCAGGCCGATCAGCTCCCAGTAATCACACTTCAGCTCGTGGCCTCCTGGAGCCTGGCGATTTGAAGAGAAAAATTTCAGTTTCTGCCCCTTGGATGTCACCATCTGGCATGGTGGCAGAGATGTTAATCCAGTTCACACAAAAGCTGCTCAAGTCGTAACTGCAGCATTTCCCAAGTGACTGCTTTGTAACCCAGTCATGCCACACCTGGAAGTGCCACATGTAATCCACCATGGGCCTCTCAGACTTCACATGAACGGGACTGAGCACTACAGACAGATAATTAGATGTTCCAGATGTATTCAGTTTATGTATAACATGACGAACAGCTGGGTTTATTCAGACAGAAGAACAGAAAGCTAAGCGGGGGAAACTACGTACTATCTTCAACTATTTAATGAGTGGTTATAGAGAAGATGGAGCCAGACTCTCTTTGGATGTGTCCAGCAAAAAGACATGTGTCTCAGGTTGCAGCAAGGGAGATTTCTACTGGCTATAAAGAAAAAATTCTTCATGGGGTGGTGAGAAGCTGGAGTATAGACCAAGCCAGACTGCAGTCTCCATCTTGGAGAAAACACATTTGGACAAGACCCTTGTCAGCCTGACCTAACCTTAAATCTTCAAGAGGGAGAACCAGATGACCTTCAGAGGTTCCTCACAACCAAAACCATTCTCTGATAACTTATGCTGTGTATTAGTTTGTCTGGGATAATTTTCTTCAGAATGGCTGGGATAGAGTTAATTTTCTTCAGAATAGTTTGCACAGTGCTACAACACAGAACACTGGCACAAAGAGCCTTCCCATATGCCTCAAGAACACTACACACACACACACACACACACACTGTGAAGAGTTCTCCCATCTATTAGAAGAAAAAACAGCCCAAGAGTGCAGTACGACATTCAAGGTATTTTGTTCTTTGCACTATCTGAGCCACAGTCTCCAACTGGATGGAAAACTTCAAAAAACATGAAAAATGTCACTCAGATCACAACAGAGGAAGAACTAGCTCACCGTGGGTAGTTTTGTCTGCCACAAACACAAGAGCACTCTCTCTGCACTAGGCAGCTCTCACCAGGATGTGAAAACACCAAGTTTCATGTTGGCTCACCTCCCCTGTCCCATTCGCTGCCACATGGCATGCAGGAGTCCCGGCACCAGGCTCCACCGGTCTGGCTGCCCAGGCTCCAGACCTGAGCTCTACATTGCTGCTCCCACCCCAAACCCCATGCGGGGCACAGCACACTGCTCTCTCCTCAAATGGCATTTTCTTCACTCACAGCATTTTCAGGGTATAAATGCAGATTTACAAAGTCTAATCAACAGAATTTTACAAATTTGGTGGGGTTTTTCATTAAAAGCATTGTATCATTGTGATGAGTCATGAAAATACCAAGTTTTTTCAAGGGCCAAGACATTATGAGCAGTAACATACGACAAGTTACTTATGATTACCAAACTGCATAAAGCTGTTTAAAAAAGTGATCCCTGTTTGGCTGCCTTTACATTTAGAAGAACCAGTAGAGTAAGATATGAAGGACAGAAAACTTTGCTAACTTCTGACCAGCAAACACAACAGGGAGTGGATTCGCATTTAACCGAGTTCGGCTCTCTAACCTTTGGCCCACCCCTTGGGGATAGGATCCGAATGGCAGGGACAACTGGAACAATTAAGCCTATCCAAATTTTATTTGCGAAACACGCCGGTAATGGCCAACAGTACAAGAAAACTGAATTATCCACAAAGCCCCACAAAAGGTTAACACTTTGACCTTCTATTACACACTACAGGCAGCCACAGTAAGGGACTACTTTGCTCAAATATTGTCTAATATGTCTTGGAAACATTGTTTGAAGCAATTTAACACTCAAAAGAGTGGGTTTGGGGTTTTTTTTTTCCCCAAAATATGTTTCTTTTTCCTGTTATCTTACTAGAATGGGTAAATTTACTCAGAAGGCCAGACAGGAGAATATAGATTGCCAGTCCACACAAAAGAACTCTCACTGTTGATGACAATTTTGAATGCGCATCTGAAGGAAGAGGTAAGCTTACAAAGTATCAAGATTAAACATATATCTGTCTTCTAAATCTCAACATTACTGCTTTGCTTTCTCCCTCAGAAAAAGAAGAGACATTACTATAAGCAGCTATCAAGAGCTCCTGTTTTAAAAGGACAGCTTAAGATTTAATAGAACAAATGTAGCCTGAGCTCGCTTGCTGTTCCTGTTTAATTTCACAAATTAAGTCAGGCAACAGACACAACTTACTTCGGTCTCTCAGTCACCTCTTAATAACTAAGACACCAGCCTTACAATAATTTTCAGTAAATACCCTGATACAGGCTTGCACATCCTCATGAGCGCAGAGCTGCTGGCATAGATAACAGTTCCTAAAAGCTTCTCTCTGCTTCCAAGCTTGAATCCTTTCTATGGCCCATCCTTCATGCTCAGCTGCTTAACATGGCTTTAGCCCTAACTCAGGATTCAAACGATTTCCCAAACAGTAACACTTTGTAGATCTAGACTGGAATGAGAAAGGCACAAGGCATAATCAACATCATAAAATCACACCTGCCGACTCCTTGATCTGAGAGCACCATTACAAGCAAAGTTTTACAAAACAGATTAGAACAAACTGCTAACTGCTCGTTCACACGCCTGCCAAGCGCTGGAGGACAAACGCAACACGACGAGGGCCTACACACTACACACCCATCTCAGTAAAAGAAGAGAGCTAATCCCAAATTCTTAGCCTCACAAAATAAAAACTGAATAAACCTCTTGTTAGGGAAAATAAAGCTATTCCATTTATTTAATATAATTTCCCATTGTTATATTCTAGGAAATTCCTATAAGACACATCAGTGGAAAACTCTTTCACACACAAGCAGACCAGCCACATAGTTCATTGGTCACACACTGAGCTGGGGTGACAGCAGCAGCTGTGGAAGGTTTGTTCTTTCCTCTCAAAAAAATTCCCACCAAAATAATCTAATCATTATTTCCACCTCTGCTTCTCCATCCATCAGGAAAACGATAAACTGCTACAAGAGGAGGAGAACCCAAACACCCAGCTGTAAGTAACTCCTGTACCTGCTTGCCTTCAGGAACAAGGTTCAGCGTCCCATACACTGCAACACTGCTCTCCGTAGAGAGAATCAGCCCATTGTAACACTGACACTGCAGACAGAAAAAAAGACAAAGGCAAAGGTAAGGCCATTTTTTATTTTTAGTTTTCCTACGACATCTATTGGAGTCACAGACAAGATTAACTCATAGTCACTTCTAAATAGCTCTCACATTGACAAAAAACTCTAGTGGCAGGAAATACAAGTTAACAATAATAGAACTTAATCAGTAGGTTTAGGAGAACTTCCAATCGACTACATAAAAGAAAGGCAGATGAAGCATGAACACTTCATTTATTTAAATGATGGAACAGAATTAAACCTTCACAACTTACCAGGTCATCTGAAAGGACACACTGAAGGAAACCTGTGCCATCTCTCAAAACAATGAACATCAAATTCTTTCCTAGTTAAAAAGAGAAGAAAAAAAACATTAGAGAGCCTGAGCTTTATTCACTGATCCATTTGAACAGCCTCGGGCCCAGGACATGTTAATCACTGATTAGCAGGTTATTACAGAAGGATTGTGATCACATTCTTCCATTTTAAAAACCAAAGATGCTCCAGGTAAACGCTGAATCACTAGCACAGTTACAGAAGCCCTTCACAGAACTGTATTTTGTATAACAAGTCAAAATAAGTTTCAACAGACATCAAGGGCAAAGCTTGCTCCAGCCTCAGCAGGGCTGGGATTGCACTGCCACGCCACGAATGCAAATGTCCCTCTGGTCCCAAGGGACTGCAAACGTGTATGCAGAAACACGGAATGCACAGGCCCACAGTACATGTAGCACAGGTAAAGTGATGTCACCCTGGTCACCCACCTCTCCACAAAAACATCTAATTACAAAAATTATTTGTGAGAAACTGCTTACAACGTCCAGATCCATGACCAGTTAGTCAAGTCCTTCAGTGATCATTTCAGCAAATACCTGTGGAGTCACAGGTGCTTCTGCCGCGCACTTCCCTGCCCCGACCAATGCCACCTTGCCAACTAAAATACCCATCATTTTGAAAAAAACTATTACTTGCTACATGTATTTTAAAATAGATCACACTACTTTATATAAAATTCCAGTTTGCTGATTTCACTGTGAGCAGATGCTAGCTAGCTCCTCAGGTGCAGGATCAGTTTAAAACACAAAATAAGTCTTTTGAAGAAATTCTGCAGGACTGGCCTCCAGATTGAAAATCCTGCAAGATTTCAGCTAAAATGTCTATACGCTCATACATCACACAGAATTTTCAGTGTTCTACTGACTGCTGCGATAAACCAAAGAGAACATCTAACTGAGTGTTTAAAAATTTATGAATGGTGCCATCTGATTCATTTTAAGTGCACAAATTTTGAAGGCTACTGTATTTGTTCCATCTCTCTGCACAGGTTCGATAACTCTTAAGTGCTTGTGGTTTACCTTGCCTCCGTAATCTGTGAATCCAGCCAAAAACCTTCACTCTCTGGCCTCTGTAAGCCTCCAGAGCACCAATCTTTACCTGTAAAGCAGGGGATAAAGGCGATCAAATAGAGAAATTACCCACCATGTAGAGGGTGGTTTTCCAGATCACTACTCAGAATACAGGTGTGTATGACACTCCCCTCCCCAAAATGGCTCCTCCCAGCAGCACCTGAAGCGAAGTCCCACCCAGGTATAAGCCCAGCTGTCAATACTGAACAGCTGTTTAGTCAGAAAAGAGCATTTTAGCAAGTTGTATCACGGGCAGTACATTCAGACAGCATTTCCAGGCTTCATACAGACTCCTTTCTATTTAGCAGGCTCACTTTGCCATGGAGAAGCCAAGGACTGTAACAGCTCGTAAAGCCACCCACTTTGCATTCAACCCAGAGAAGTGGAAACACGTAACAGCTCACACCCTAACACTAGAGTGCTCAGGCACTACTGGAAACCCAAGGTGCGTTAAATCACCAAAAAACTCAGAAAGGATACCCCAGACGCATTTTTGACACTCTGATTGTGTTCTGGATTAATTTCTGAAGACCTTCAACGGATGAGCTCATCTGGCAGTCAAAGATGTGGAGGACCTGGATGTGCCACAGGTACTTCCCGACACAGCCGCGGTACCGACACTGCCAGTCGGAACGATTAATCCAGCAGGCACCTTCCAAACATGGCGCCTCAGACAGTCAAGGACTGCTACACAGCACTGGTCTAGAAGAGACCGATTTCCGTACAGCTGGGCCCAGCTGCCTTTTTCCCAACGAGCAGCCATGAGAGCACAAGGCTCCCACCAAAAACCATTTTCTACACATGTAAGTAGAAACCCTTTCTACAGAGGGTGTATCCCAAACTCTGTCACAGAGCAGCGCACGTAACACCTGCTGACTAAGCTAAGGAATGCACCAAATCACCACATCCAGCAGGACACTATGTACAGCCACACAGGAACACGTCTCAGTAACTTCCATGTCCTCTAACCAGCGCAGTTCCTTCACTCTCTACCACTACAATCATCAAACAAAGCAAAACTGATGAACCTTTTCAAACAGAAATATGGTCTTTACCAGTGGACAAAACCAGAGAAGGGTGATGCGTGAACTAAAAAGGTTCAGATACCAATCAAGGTCATGAGAAGGAACAAAGTCTATACGTTAGAGGACACAGATAACCAGAAAAATAAAGTTACGTTTACAGACATCAAAAGGACAGTGGCCTTCAACAGCTGCCAGAGACAGACAAGACGCTGTAATACAGCCCACATATCAAGCACACTGGATCTTACTCACGCATTTTGGCTCTGGAAGACTGGGATCATTCCTAATAACAATTTTCTTTGCTTCCTCCAGATTCTTCTCTCTTCTCAAGAGATCTTCAGCCTGGTGTTAAAAAAAATTAAAAATATCCAATTAGCTGTAACCAGGCTTGATGAGACTTCCACTCTTTACAATTACTGGAGACTCTCGCATACAGACACAGACGTCATTAAAAGCTTTGGTGGGGGCCTAAACCCGCCCCAATTCAAGACCACAACAAGAACCAATGCATAAATGCATTTCTTATTTTTTCAGGAAGCCTAAGGACAACAGATTACTATTATTCTAAGTTCCCCCCTTTTCAGCCACTTGCTTGTTCTAATCTAACAGAAAGGCAAGTTGTAAATAACATATGTGCAAAACAATGACATGGATGAAGAACAAACTGAAGCTTTTTTGGAGGGGTGGGAATGACAAGCAGCGTTGGCCAATGTTTTTGGAAACAAAAGGTGGGGTGCTCACTCCAACGAGGCATCATCTGCACCTACCTCCTTCTTCTCCTTCGCTTCATTTTTCATTTGTTCCCTGTGCCACAGTTTTTTGACATTTTTCATCTGTGACTTGGAAATAATGGCCCATCTCTGAATCAACCCAAGAAGAGAACAAAAGGTAAAAGGTTACATTTACATCCCCGCACAACAGGAGCATTAATATCATTTCTACTAGGAAGCTCTAATGCTACAGTACCTCATTTTCTTTCTGTGAATCTACATAAATAGTAGGAAATGGTTCCTTTCCTGCTGTCATCAAAGCCTGAAAAAGGGGAGAAAACAACAGAATGAATGGCACTGCAAGTGAACTAAAGTCATCTTTGAAAGAGCCAGAGCAGCCATCCGGCTCCTGCCAAAAACAGGTACAAAATCCCTGTTCAGAAACGCAAGGCTGGCGGCTGGATGTGAGGCAGGGTGCTTTCCAGAGTTACCTTTAGAACAGTCTTGAATGGTTTCTTCTGTGTCCCATCGCCAGCCGAATCGCTGCCCTCTCGGTCCGAAACATACAGCTCTTCTGTGACACACAGCAAACACAGGCAATTACTCAAAAAAATACCGTTAGGAGCGATGAAAATGTTCCGTGAGAAACCAGACACACAGCAGGACTCCCCAGCACCGCGGCCACCCCCCGCCCGGGCACTCCCGCTCCACCGGGGCAGCGTCTCGCCGCCATCTTCCGCTCTGCGGCCAGAGCGCGGCCCCACCGCCCGCCCCGCCGGAGCACGGCCGAGCCTGGACACCGCAGGGGCCGCCCGCCGCCGCGCCTCACCCAGGGCCAGAGCCGCCGTCCGCCCCAGCACCTCCGCCGCCATGCCGCACCCCCCCACTGCTGCCGCAGCGCCCGCCGGAAGTGCCGTCAGCGCGGTTCCGCCGCCCTGAGACAAGCCGCCGCTGCCTTGCATCAGCCGTCCGGCCCCTACCCGCGGCGGTTGAGTGTGTGACGTCAGCGGAAACACGTCACGGGCCGCAGTGGTAGGGCAGTATGCATCTCCTTTCTAAAGCGCCTTTCTTAGCGCAGCCCCTCTGTCCCCGTGAGGGATGTTAAACTCCTTTTCCAAGTCTGTTCCCACCCCTCTAATTACAGGGAGAGAAGCCATCAACTTTAAAGATTTATTTGCATTCAATTTCTGAAATGTACATTCCATTAAACAAGAGCTGTATAGCGTGATTCTTTTACTCCAAAACCATTTCATTAATCAGCCTTTGTCCGAGAGGTGGAAGGAGATGAAACCTTCTTACAACTCACATTGAAAAGGATGTGCAAATGGAGAGAGACTCTCATCAAACCACTTTGTAAGAATTAACACACCAGTGCACGGGAGATGTTTCATTGACAAGTGACCATTTTCTAGTTATGCATTATTGACGGGTATATCTGAAACGAACCAGCTCCAAGGGCAGCTTTCAGAGATTTCATAGAATTTCATCAAATCATGAAGGTTGGAAAAGATCTCAAGGATCATCAAGTCCAACCGTCAACCCCACACNCCCCCAGCTCCCTCAGCTGTTCCTCATCAGACCTGTGCTCCAGCCCCTTCCCCAGCTTCGTTGCCCTTCTCTGGACCTGCTCCAGCCCCTCAATGTCCTTCTTGTGGTGAGGGGCCCAAAATGATCAGATGTATCTGTTCATAAATATACTCTGGGAGTAGACACAAACATATTCTAGAGGTGGAAAGGGACAGGCAGAGAAACAGAGAGAGTGAGGAAAAAACCTGTTAACTGTTGATTCAGATATCTTTATTCCAGGGGAAATCATGGAATGCGGTAGGACAGGAATAATGGCGTATCACTCATACTAACAATGCAAAGAATGATCTCTCTTGAGTTAGTGCAGCAAGCTGTAGCCAACTGTTGAAAGAAAGAAAGGACCAGAAATGTCAGAATTCCTAACAACTTCTGCCACTGACCGAAGTTCGTCATCAGATAGATTTTAATTGCAGCTGGACAAGCTCAGATGAGAATAGCTGAGGCCCTCTTAAAGGGCTGATCTCCTGATCTGCCGTTATGACCGTGCAAGTTAATGAAATGGCACACACGAGGGAACTGCTGCTTAGCAGTTTGCTTTCAAAGACAAAACATGAAATGTAGCTGTAGTTTTATACCAACATATTATTAAAATGTGAAAAAAGTTTCAATTCCAGGCATCACTAATAAAAAAAAAATATACAGTGCTGGTTTTCATCCCCAATGCACACATATCCTTCACTTTGACATGAAACAGAAATCCGTTGCACAAGGAATAGTAGCTCTGTAGAGAACTCTTGGCCTTTCTGTTTCCAGCAGTCCAAAACCAGGAAGTTCTGTGATAAAATATAAAAATCTTCATATCCTTATGCCATCTGGTTAAAAAAAAAAAAATCCTGAGTTTATTTCAAAAATACTTTCTGTGCAATTACTGCGATATAAAGCTTCTCCCCAAAATGCAGTAAATCAGCTTGTTTCACGAACATCTCTGACGTCAGTCACACTGTTGCCCAGGACGGCATCTAAAGGAGCCCGTTTTTTCCGTATGCTGCGTCCAGAAGCAATCAGATCAGCATATCCCCGCTGGTGGGAGAAAGCATAAGCAGAGCGACGGCCAGATATCCCTCGGCGAAAAGCACTCTGCCTTCGCTTCCACTGCTGTTCTTCCACCATGTATTTCTTTCGGTTCTTCTGAATCTTCACGCATGTAAAGACAGATTAATTTATGGATTACAAGGGGAAAACAGCTTGTTTGTATTTTCTGGCTGGGGAAATAATCTGATGCTTTTTTACATCCTTAAACCACTTAAAAGGAGAGTGGAGGGTTCTCTTGTTTGAATTTGATTTTGTTAGAAACAAGAGCAACACGTCACCATTTCAGGAAGACTTACTGCATTATTTTGAACTTCCTTAACTTTAATTGATCTTTAAATGTCTTTCACTGAGGTGGACTGAAGATATAGAGTTGGAAGTGGTTCCTGTGTCATGCTGACATTTCTTTAATGTATTTTTTTAAACATTAGCACAGTTTTAACTATTTCTATACCCATATGCTATTTGCCAGCTGAAGGCAGAACACAAGCAAACAAAAAACCGTTCTGATGGATAATAAAGGAACTCCAACATAGCCCAAATAAAAACACAGGCCAGCAGTAGCTTCGAAGTGGGTTTCTGTGAGTTTACAAAGTCAAGTGCTCAGCCAAGACAAACAAGGAATTAGCCCACACTAGACTGTGTGCCGAGCTGATTATCTGGGTGATACCTCTGCATCCCACAGAAAAACACACTGGGAAATAAGAACACATCCAAGTGACACCCTGCCTGGGATGGCAAAATGTCATAGTGCCAGTTGTCACCCAGCTGGGAGGAAGGCTCGGTCTGGCCTTGGGACAGCACTGCTGCCACCTGCCCTGGCCATGGGACCTCAGCTTCCATCTTGTGTGGTCTTCCCTAAGGCACAGTCACTTATTTCTCTCTAATATTAGCACCAGTACTGTCTCGTGTAGGTAAACACATGCCAAATTATCCAAAATAATGCACGACTTTACTCACTTGATCGCTTTCTGAAGGCCAAATTGTCACTGAAAAGAAACGCCATGCCACTACGGGGAGCAAGCAAATTGCAATTGATAAAATCATGGTCAGCCAGAGGTACGGTTGTCTCAGAGCATTTGGAGCAGTTCCTGGGAATAAAAAGAGCAAAAAGTAGTTTATGACATGATCAAGCAAACTAGTTATAAAACACAAATAAAAGATTAAAAGCCATAGGTTCCTTCCTGAGGAGCTAACTTTCTGGTAGGCTGATATTTTTTATTCAGAGACTCTACTAAGAAGAGAGCATAATACTTTTTTTCAATTGGGTTAAGCTTAAAAATGAGAACATAAAATTAAGGGGGTTTGGTATTTTGGGTGGAGGATATTTAGATTCAAGGCAACATATGAAAAATTTGTCACTAGGACAATTAGGAACACAGTTTTCCTCAGAAAAGAAAATTTCCAGATGGCTGCTGCTTATGCCTCCCTGGACTTTCAGCGAAATCCCAAGGAGCTGCTATCAGCATTTGACACTATCTTTGGGGTTTTCCCTTCTGCTGATCAGTTGGAGCAACTTGGCAAATGCATATCCTACCAAATCGTCGCATGCCCTTTAAGCTGCCCCACCAATTTTAACTTAATTTTCAGACTCCTAAGGCTGGGCAACATCAAGTTCCAGCTCATTTTAATTGAAATAAAATAAATATCCCAATAAAGCAACATTTTGGCCATAGTTCTGTTCAAGTTACAAAACTATGTAAGACAGGAACAAAAAAACCACAAAAACCAGAAGGACTGACCTGTGAACTGAAAGCCAGAAGGAAAGAGAACATGGATTCCAGCACTGTGGAGGTCAAATGTGATCCCAAAATAAAGTGCAATACTCCCAAATACTGAAAAAGCATTAACGAAAGTCCAGTAAGATGTATCCAAGCCAATCTGAAAGAAAACAAAAAAACTCCAAATGAGTTTATTAATTCCAGAAAATGTTAACTACTCTGAAGACTGAGAGCATTTTGCTTGAGTCATCTCCCATCCAGAGAGATGTCCATCAGAGAAAGAGCACCAACAGAGAAGAGAGAAGGCAAAAAGGGAAGCTTTTTTGCATATTGTTACATTTTTAGTGGACAAATTCGGAAATGTGAGCAGAATGTGCTTTCAGACCAACAGAGGTCAGGAAGCTGAGCTTACTTGCCTGGAAATTGACAACAAATATAAGAGAAGATGCTGCCGTGACAGCGAATGACTGATAATCCGAAGGTGCTTCTCCATCTTGTCCCATAGTTTTAAGGTAAGCTCCATATGGTATGAAGAAGATGATCAATGAAGTTATAACTCCATGAAGCAAACTTAAAAAGAATTTCTTGTAGTTAAAAAGTAAATCTTTCTGTCCCAAAACATACAGCGTAGGAAACCGAAGACTCAATTTGTCACTCACGTCCTTAATAAAGGGAGAAAAGAAGAAAAGAAGTTGCTGTAAATTCTTGTTCTAAGTGTGAGCTTTGAAGAGTAAGCAGCTCAGCTGTACTTCTTGTCACAAAAGAAAGCAGAAATATTGATTTGCCTAATCAGCAGGTAAGCTTTGTAGAAAAAAACATGTGGAGAAGGCCAAAAGCATGTGTCCCACTAAATTAAAACTGATGCTGTGCACTGAGGCTTCCTGTCAAATACAGTCATTCCAAACTGTTCAGTCCCCACATCATCAGTTCAGAAGGGTAAGCAAGGAATATCTTTTCCATTAACAAAGCCGCCCAGTGCTGGGAATGTCGTCATGGAATAGCAGGCACTTAGAAATATTTCTTAGCAATCATCATTAGTACTGAAGACCTCTGACACGATTAACTTTGGCCATGTCAGTGACTCTGCTTGTCATCTCTTGTTACCTCACACACTGGGAGGAGGAATACTTTTTTAAAAGCCAAAAAACCCAAACAAAGCCCCCAAAATGCCTTGTACATAAAGAAAGCAGTGTCGGTGTAAGTAAAGATAAAATATCAGGTTCTTTTGTTAACACCGTGGAGAATACCTGGTCAAGCAAGCCAACTAGAAGAACCGGGAGACTAGAATACAACACATTGTACAGCGTGATGAACCAGTCTTCATACGCTGTCTGCAAGAAGAGGAAGAATTTCCGTAGTTAATGATTTCTTTTTTATTATACCTTTTCCTTCCATTCTTGAGAAAATTCACACATGTTCTACCATAGTGTTAAATTACCCGTTTTGGTGTTTACCCAAAAGGCAAGCAGCACCTTAGCTCAAAGCTCTGTTGAAACCATTTTTCACCTGCATTAAGCTGCCCCACTGCTAACCAGCAGTTCCAAGATTTAAAAAAAAAAAAAAAAATCGAGTTTGGCATCCTACTGATACATGCACACGCCATCTCACTTCACCTAGGCGTATCTTAAGTAGCAGGGTTGGGAGAAGTTTCCCAAACTGCTGTATAACAATCTCTTCCTTCCCTCCTCCCTGTACAATCATGATACACCTTCTTACCTGGGCAGAAAAGCCGTTAAAGAATGAATACCAGATGTGGACTAGCGTAAAAGCAAAGTTTTTGTAGAAAAAATATCTTAGGAACTTGCACATCCTAATGTAAGACCATCGTCCGTGGACCAGCAGCAGTCTTTGGAGGTAGCGGAATTGCCCAAAAGAGTAGTCACTTGACATCACGGCTTGCATTCCTTCTTGACCACTGATTCCAACTCCGATGTGGGCAGCTAAGTGAACAAAGCAAAACACCACACACTGTGTTGAGCAAAGGGAGGGGAACAGCATGACCAAGGGCAAACCCTCTACCGGTTCCTCTTCTCCACTTGAG
Organism: Syrrhaptes paradoxus; assembly: GCA_013400615.1. NCBI lineage: Eukaryota > Metazoa > Chordata > Aves > Pterocliformes > Pteroclidae > Syrrhaptes > Syrrhaptes paradoxus. The sequence continues at coordinate 43,331 of VZTO01022607.1, forward strand.
GTTCTCCTGCCCCATTTTAATTCTGTACGCAGAGCAGAGGCTGCATTAAGGACTAACACAACAGTGCGTAAGCCCATCCTTGCCCTGCTATTTACTGCTCACGTCTCCACTCTCGCGTGGGTTTTCACTCAGTGCTTGTTCTGTCCAAACAGACATGGAGAAATTTGACCAAGGGAGAACCAAGTGATGAAGCCAAAGCAAGCAAACCCCTGAAGGAACTGGCCAGGCAGTTTACAAATATAGTCCTAACATAAACCATATCCCAGAAGTTTCACTCTCAGTAGGACTTTTCAGGAATTGGTTCAAAGAGCACCAGTTGCAATACAGCACGGCTAGTGCCTCCAACCAAGAGGCCGCTAAGCTCTTGCTTTGTTCTTTGCATTATACTTTTGTGACCTACAGCATGATAATTCAAGCCCCTTCTCACGGAATGTCTACGGAAAAAGCTAAAATACACCAGCAAAAACCACTAACCATTTCATAAAGGGCTTCCTCAAAAAGGGAAAGCACAGGCATAGAAGTTAGCAAAACCCAAGTGATGTTAACGTGGGTATGAAATAGATGGGAGAGTCTTCTGAAGAGAGTGATAGTGAAGAGACTGCAGAAGAACGCCCAGAAGAGATCTTTCCTACCGAGAGAATTTTTACAGCTGCCTTACTTTTAATCATGTTTACATCATTGGCACCATCCCCAATAGCCAGAGTAATGGCTTTCTTGTATTTCTTGACAAGCTCAACCACCATGGCTTTCTGCTTCGGCGTCACCCGACAGCAGATCACAGCCCTGCATTCGCAGGCCAAATCCACAAAGTTCTGCTGCTGCTGTTCTTTGTAAGCTTCAGCCCTTCTTCTCTTCTCTGCTTGCTTTTTTTTCTCTTCTGCTGTTCTGGGAAATTTTAGTTTAAGTTTCTTTTTCTTCTTTTTCTTCTCTAGCAGGATTTCATTCTGTGTAACAAAAATATTTTATGCTTCCTTCTACACTATTTCAAATCGCACTCCAAGTACTGTCTGTACAAGACACTTCTTTATGCTCCCATCACCCATTTATAGCTTTTTAATAAAATGTTCATACAGAGGAGTGAACAAAGAGCTATGACGACAATGAAAAGAATGTACTTGGTAGGATTAACAAAAACAAAATGCTTGTATTTAGTGTCATAGCACTTCTTGCAGAGTTCCAAGAAATATTTCTTCTGATGGGAACTAACTCAGTCTTGAAAACATTCTGGTATTTCAACTTTCCTCTCTCCTATTTCCCCCTCTCCTAAAGGAAGCATGACCATGCCCAGTACCTGTGGAAGTGTCATATAAATCCCCAGGTTAGCACTGGGGCAGTTCAGCTGAAGCAGGGGGGGAACAGGTCTGCAATTTTATCTGATGCTCCTGCTAGATTACCTTTAGACATTCCCAGCCTGCTTCCCATGCACAGAAATACACAGATGTGTATTCTGTATGCAAAAGAAAGGTTTAGGCTTGGAACATCTTGCGTACGTACCAACCAGGAGCCAGTGATGATCAAAGCACGATCTCTGCTGCCCTGGAAGAAGGGCTCATTCATTCTCATAGAGGAAGGTGTACTTGATCCAGCTCTGTTCCTCTCATTTTCCAACCTAGTTTGAAGAAGAGCGCTGGAAAGAGAAGGGCATGCTATTACAGAAAAATCGAGGATAAGCTTAAGCTAGATCAGTCCCAGACTGAAAGTGTGCAAGAAGGAACTGAATAGATACTGCAAGGACTTTTTTTTTGCCATATATTAGGTCATGTTCTCAGCAGTGCTAGAGTGGCAGTGAAAAGAGGATCCCACTGGCTTGATATCCTTGCTGATTTGCAAGTGAGGAAAACATTTGGAAAAAGGAATCACAGAATCATCAAATTATTAAGGCTGGAAAAGACCTCAAGGATCATCAAGTCCAACCGTCAACCCACACCACTTAACTCACTAAACCATGTCCCAAAGCACCACATCTACACATTTCTTGACCCCCTCCAGGGATGGTGACTCCACCACTTCCCTGGGCAGCCTGTTCCAATGCCTGATCACTCTTGCAGTGAAGACTTTTTTTCTAATATCCAGCCTAAACCTCCCCTTGGTGCAACTTGAGGCCATTTCCTCTTGTCCCATCACTTGTTCCTTTAGAGCAGAGCCCAGCACCCACCTCACTGCACCCTCCTTTCAGGCAGTTGTAGGGAGTGATGAGGTCTCCTCTCAGCCTCCTCTTCTCCAGACTGAAC
>VZTO01022607.1:45890-80680 GCA_013400615.1 Syrrhaptes paradoxus
CTGGGTTTGGTGTCATCAGCAAACTGACTGAGGGAGCACTCCATCCCCTCATCCAGGTCATCAATAAAGATGTTGAACAGGACAGGCCCCAAAACCGATCCCCGGGGAACACCACTGGTGACCAGCCGCCACCTGGACTTCACCACAACTCTCTGGGCTTGGCCATCCAGCCAGTTTTTTATCCAGCAAAGGGTGGATAAAAGGCTGATGAGTCAGGAATAGTTATGACGCTGTTACAAGGCCCTAGTTCTTGTGGCCCCACGTTGCTTTTTCCTTGGCTCTAACCATTTTGCCAAATTTTTTTTATGACCAAGCGCTGAATACCTTGCGATCTGTTGTGTTTTGATAGCCTAGGTCTGTACTGCATACAGGAGTGTGGGAGAGGATGAAAAACCAGCTGGGGGTGATGCTGGAGTTCAGGGACAGGGAATGAGAGCAAAGCCTGGCAACTGCTTCAGATTTGGACTAGGGGGAGACCTGCTCAGCCCACTCCAGGTTTGCCCCAGGCTTGGCTGAACTACAGGACAAATTTAATGTCAACAGTCATTGACCTACAATGTATAACCTCCTGCAAATAGGATATCACCACCTTTACTTACAATTAAGAGGCTGCCTTGTAAAATTGCAACTCCATAAAAAAGCAAACAAACACACAATGTACAGCTGAGCAACTGCCAAGAAATACTATTCAGTCGTTGAAGAGTCACTGTGGGATAAACCAATGCTACTGCTGGGTTAATTTTAAAAATCGAACATATTTAATTCCCACCAAAGAATTCCTTTGTGCTTATTACTTGCCTGATATCTTCTCCATAGCAGATTTTTGTTTCATCTGTTAAGAGTTCACAAGAAAATCCAATGTTTTCAGCCGTTTCTACAATAAAAAAATAGGAAAGTATTTACTTAAAGTTGTGTCACGGGTAACTGCTTGGAGCAGACAGAAGTACCTGAAGTCACTATGAGAGGTTCCATTTCATTACCACAGTGAGGATGAACAGGAAAAAAAATAAATAACATATGCTTGATTTCTGGTCTGCATTTGTCCCAGTTGATATTGTCGCTCTTATCCTGTTGTTAGGAGCTCCTCGGCTGTAAGTAAACCCACCTTTCTTGTCACCGGTAAGCACCCAGATTTTAATGTCTGCTTTTGAAAGTCTGGAAATAGTTTCTGGAACTCCATCCTGTAGTTTGTCTTCAATAGCTGTTGCACCAAGCAGCTGGAAGATATTTGAAACACAGGTATTTAGTAGTATAAACGTGTACAGAAAAAGGATTCATTTTCAGTAGAGAATGAAGCGATAATGGATCTGTCTTCAGACCAAGGTACAGCTCAAACCAAGAATTCAGTAAAAATGAACCCTTGCATGCAGAAGTGACCGCGCTGAAATACATTCCCCTTCATTCTGTTAAACTCTAAAATTTGGCATGGGTCTAAATCCAAGAAAACACTGAAAAGATCTAAATAAAAATGTCCTAATGAACAAGGAACATTTATTTTCAAAAAGATCTGTTTCTTCTTATATAAGGAGTAGACTAAATAGTTAAAGCTTGACTTACAATCAAGTTTTTTTCTATTTCCTCATATACTTTGTCCAAAGCTTCATCACGATTAGTTTTAGCAACACTGGCCTCCACAAACTTTTTATTCCATGCTTCAAATTCATCATGACTGATGTCTCTATAGCACAGGCAGAGAGTCCTCAGAGTTTCATTTGCAAAAATCTGAAAAATAATTTTAAAAAAACACATCCACAAAATGAAACTCTTCATTTACAATCCAAACGTTAAGAGTTAAGGTCATGTGCATTTGGTGAGGCTGAGAAAACAAATCTGGCTGTGCCTTTAGGCCAGGGTATTTCAATCCAGGTAACTGCAGCTGACAAGGCAGCCTGAACTGAAAGACTTGAAGAGGTGACAAATAGTATAGTGATCTGGAATACTGATAACAATGCAAAAAAAAAAAGCATGGAGACAAAACTGAAGTTCACTTCTCATGAAAAGACAATGAATGCATTTTTAACAACATGCATGAAAACCTCCATTGCTTTATTTCTCAGGTTTGGGATGACTTGTAGAACAATTATAGGTCTGGATTTGGTTTAATAGCTCAGGAAAGGGAAATTTATAAAATTAGATTATAGGTAGAAATAAACAATTTCTTATTTAAAAACAGCATATAAAATAAAAAAACATACATCTAGTGCTTCTTGTGTAGCTTCTCTCTTTAGATTCTTCGGGTGCAACCGTTCATAAATTACCGTATCAGCCCCTTTACAATATAGCCTGATATTTCCATCTGATTCTCTCACTGTGGAGGAAAATATGAGAGGATGGACAAAATGTTAGAGTACATGTAAAGAAAGGAATAGTTTCAGATTAGATTTTTCAGTCTACTGCTGTCAAGTACCAAAACGACAAGATCACATTTCTTCTTCATCACGTCTAATATGGTTCAGTTAAGTAACTTGGTTGACAAGCACATTTCTTCTCTTCCATGCCAGGAGAGGATATTTAAACTCCCAAGCATTATGTTTTTGATAAAACTTCATATAGTGTTAACATCTCACTTGCCTGTAGGAGCTGGGCAGGCACATACACTAGAGATACGATACACCATAAAACCACAATTACAGCCTTAAAAAGAATAGATCTCCAATTCCTCCCTTTTGCTGTGTGGAGCTGTGCTAATTCAGTCATAGGACTGTGTATTCCACCATCGTACTTCTTGACTTCAGCCCTTGCACGTAACTTTTCACCTACGATACACACAGGACCCTTTCTGCAAAGGCTGGTTGTAATCAGCTTACCAATGACAGACATGCGCTTTCTATCGCTGTTGAAATCCAAGATTGCAAGGACATCATAAATTCTTTCAGTCCCCATTTCACTTATAGTGATGGTGTTCTGTGTCCGGGAAAGAAAGACATAGCCAAAGTTTCTGGCTGCCGTCACCAGGGCCCCTTCGTCTGGGGAAGCTGCTTGGTAATTGAGCTGACCTGTATCATTGGAACAGGGAAAAGAGCATTAGGGGCGCTCAGACAGCACAGATTAAAAAATGACATGTGCTTTCCAAATGGTATAAGTCACTGAACCCTCCTGCCTCCAGCTAGAAAAACAAGAACTGTAACTTTGCTCTCTCAAAAGAGACATAATCACAGAATCATGAAGTTTGGAAAAGACGTCAAGGATCATCAAGTCCAACCATCAACCCAACACCATCCAACCCACTAACCCATGTCCCTGAGCACCACATCTACACGTTTCTTGAGCACCTCCAGGGATGGTGACTCCACCACTTTTTTAATAAGCAAAGAGCCAGGAGCTGGAATCCATCTACACTAGAAATTTGCCATACCTATGACCTCTTAACATATCTTAATTTCTCAGTATGTTCACTCAAGNCCTCAAGGATCATCAAGTCCAACCATCAACCCAACACCATCCAACCCACTAACCCATGTCCCTGAGCACCACATCTACACGTTTCTTGAGCACCTCCAGGGATGGTGACTCCACCACTTTTTTAATAAGCAAAGAGCCAGGAGCTGGAATCCATCTACACTAGAAATTTGCCATACCTGTGACCTCTTAACATATCTTAATTTCTCAGTATGTTCACTTAAGCATTTTCAAAGGGAGCTCCACAAGACAAATCCTTGGCCACAGACACCAAAAACACCAGTAGGAAGAGCAAGAAGAGACAGGAGACAGCCTGTTTCACAGAGGTCTCACAGAGATGCCACCAAAGCAATATTGCTCATCACTCTTTTAATGGAGTCTTCCAACCTTCTTGTTCACATTCATGGATTCTTCAATAGCCATTCACCTGTACATTTTGGTGCTGTCACATTTTCACAAGAAAAAATCCAAACAAACATACTCACCATCAGAAGCATCAACCATGACTGTGTGACAAATGGCAAGCAGAAAAAAGAACTTCTGAATTTCTGGCTCCTTTCCGGATTTTATTTGCTCTATCAGATAGTGGTCATAGAACGAGAACTTTCCATCTGCGTACATGTTCCAGCTGAAATCCACTTGCTGCTTAGGAAACAGAAGAAGAGAGAGTTTGAGTTCTCTTGTGTGCAACTGCTTTGTGCCTACCAGCGTCTCTTCATACTTTGGCCAGGGAACGTTCCCTGTTCTACAGACTGGAGGGACTTCAGCGCCAGATTGGACCGACCTACCTCTGGGTGGCTCTGAAGCTGCCCTGCTCCATCCCGACAGTCTCCTGCAACGCAAGCGCCATCAGTGAGAAGTCACAGGACAGAATAACAAAGATTTTACAACAACTCATTTACAAAATAAATTTTAAAAAAAGTAGAATATCTACTGCACTAGAATAGCTCAGATTTAAAAAAAAAACCCACACATTCACAGCTGCAGTACATTTGTAAGTACTAGGGACACCAAAGCAAATATAAGAAAAAAAAACACGTGGTGGAATTGTCATAGAACATCCACACTGGCTGAACACAGCTCTCGCTGTCCAGAATGCCTCCTCTCTCTTCAGAGGTAGGATGTGTAAAAAGCACATGACGTTAACACGCTGCGTTCTTCATTATCGGAACCAACCAAACAATAGTTTTGAAGCACATATGCTGCATATTGTAAATACTGAAATCCAGACAAGCCTGGAAATGGAAGAAACTAACACTAAAAGGAAAAACTGCTGTTTTTATTGAGTTTTCTTATTTGTTTTTAGATTAATTTTGTCCCTGAAGTGTTTCCAAAAGTAAACCATCCTGTAGATTGCTCATTTCTGACTTTTCTGCTGGGAAGTTTCCACTGAAGTCCTTCAGTTTCCACTTTTTAAAAGGGAAAACAGTGGGAAACCCCCAAGAACTGGATTTTACTGGAGCTTTACTCAATGCCAGGGCTCAATTGTGAAAGTTCAGTTGAAACTAAGAAGACTCTCATGCACCTCATTTCAAACAAGCATTAAAATTCCTCCTCATTTTTACAGACTGCTCAGAGGCTCTGTGGGGACTCGCAGGGTCTTCCCTCTCTGCTCCGCCACAAACCGGGGCTCCTGTGCGAGCCAGGATTTTCACTACAAGGCGCAGCAGCGCGGCACTGACTTACCGTATCTTTGGCCATTTATGCAACATTTTTTAAATGTCATGATGTTCTGTGTAAGCGTTCCTGTCTTATCAGAGAAGATGTAGTGGATCTGCCCCAGCTGCTCGTTCAGCGTGGTGGTTCTGGCCTTTGCAGCCGTGTCCTTCTCCGGGTAATACATTTGCAGGTCCCAGTTTATAAAATAGCTTTGGCCCAAACGAATCACTTCAACGCTAAATGAAACAAAAGGAACATTCTCACTCCCAGCTGCATCTCATATTTCAAAACAGCAACATGTTATCAGAGCCAGGGGACTATTTTCCAGGGCCCAAATTGCTCATATAGCCCAAGAGCTTAAGACAGAACAATGACATTTCCCATTATGTCATTTCCTAATGACATAATTCAACCCTATCCCAAGTTCAGCAATTACAGGCCAAGGTCTTTACCTACCTCACGTAGAGGGAAATGGGAACCATGGTGTTCAGAACAATGATATATCCCCAAAAGTTAAGGAAGCCACGATATGGAGGGCTGAAGTCTTCTGCATCATAGAGGTACCAAGAGGAGTTGCCAATCTGCTGCTCCCAGTAAGTGTGTCCAATGGCAAGGCCAGCCGACAGCAGGATGAGGACAACAAAAATCTACAGCGTGCACAGAGAGGCCCGTGAGACACCGGAAACATTTGTTTGACATAAATCCCAAATCTTCATCTTCAAACTCGAATATCACATGTATTCATAAGTAAGGAGGGGAGCAAACCTTTCTCACAAAATCATCTCTTCAGATAATCTGGGTTCTAATTTTAGCCTATTCCCCCAGCAAGGTTTTCATGTTTTTATATTTATGTAACCAGGCAGTGAACAGGGTATGGCAAACACACCAGGAGCAGAGGCAGAACCTCAGTCGTGCCGAGATTCAGGCCAGCTCCTCTCCCCCTCTTTCCCCATCCCCGGGAATCACACTCAGCAGCAGAGTGCAGGCTGCAGGACAGTGGGAATTAATTCCTCACACACATACCCCAGGGGTGCTGAATCTTTCAGGCTGAACAGACCCCTGGGGCAGGTCCTGGCTGCCCTGCACCTGCAGTTTAGGGCTGCAGATTCCACCAACAGCAAGGCATCATTTTAGTTTCCCTCCTACTTCATCCCAACTCCTCAGGTCTAAATAAAGTGGAAAGATACTTATTACACCAGAAGAAAACAAAAAACAAAAAACAAGTTTCCTAAATTTGCATCCACTCTATTCACTTAAAAATTAACTCAAACACCTGGATTAGAATCAAAAAGGCTTACAGTATAAACCATGTAATTCATAAGGGAGTCGATTTTTGTCCTTTTAAATCTCGTCTTTCCACTATTTTTCATTATTTTTGTATCAGCACCTAAAAATAAAGGAAAAAAAAGATACAATACACATACAAGTGCTAGTATTCCTGTTTTACAAAACTGGGACATAAAATAGTCAATGCTTGTACATGTCATCTTACTCTAGAGGGCATCCTTTCAGTTGGTAAATATCACACGTGTTCAGTTCACACACCTGCAAATATGACCACTCCATGGCAGAACTCTGTATTCCTGATTTTACATCCACGTAGCAAAATCTTATCAGCATCCAGTGGATAACTCATGTTTCTCCAGTATAACGTTCCTGCAAACTTATCCAGTCGGTTATTAGGTTCTTCACATTCAATCAGACCTAAAAAATTTGAAGGACAATACATTTAATCTATGACAGTTAAATAAAAACGCATTGATAAAAAAAATTACACCATACAAGTAATTTATTGAGAAAATGAGTGTTCTGAATAAACAAATTATTTGAAATTTAGGGTGTACAAATACTCAGCAATTTTCACATCAACAACATCCTTGTGCCAACTGTGGATTTAGCTTAGCTACATGCTGTGTGAAAAAGCGTCTCCCTTCCATTTATTTTGAATTTATCAGTTGCTCATTTCACCTCATGTTCCTCACTTCTCATACTGGAGGAAATCAGGAACAGTCCCCATACTTGCTTACTTCTCCATATTACTCTGCTTTAAGTCTTTTGTCTTTTGTTTTTTTTTTTTAAGCACTTGCAATTTTAGGCTTGCTAGAAGAGTCAGCTGGAGATAAAACTGTGTCAGATCTCAGCCAGAGAAGGGATTCCAGCCCCTCAGGCTTCTGCAACATGCACAGAAAGCAGCTAGATCCCTATGATAAATACAAAAAGGACAATAGAAGATATTTTCTAGATCCAATCTCAAGAGCAAATGTACTTTTTTCCAAAGAAAAGGCAGGCGAACGCTCATAAAGGGCCCCGTCGTCTCTGCTTGGTGTGCTGTAGCTCGTTCTTGGCAAAGGTCTCCTCTTCAGACAATGTTTTGCTCAGCAGCACGGTTTCCTTTGTGCAGCTTGCTTACTCCTGCCCCCTGACAAAAGCCAGGAAGCCACTGACTCCAGAATCCTTTGGAAGTACTTCCGTCCCCACCCATGATTTATTTACTTGCACTGTCAACTGTTCGAGCAACATCTGAATAGTTGTAGGAATGAGTACGAACCATTAAAGTCTGCCATCGCGCTTTCTTCTTGAAGATATCTGTGAGTCACCTCCAGTGCCATCTTGAATTTTAAGTTAGTCTCACTAAGAAGAAAGGATAAAAAGGTCATTTTATTAAAAATATGGATTTAGGAAAGACGGTTGAACAAAATTAAACAAACCAAGATGCCATAGGTCCCAGCTGCCTACTTTGAAGCCATGGAGAAGCCATGCATTTGCATGGACGTGAAGCGTTTATTTCAAAGCAGTATTTAATAACCAATACTGTCAAAAGCTCCCATAGAGAACGAGTCTTTCCCAACACAAACAGATCCTTGTTTTGCATGATGTTACAACTTATCATTTGTAAGATTCAGAAAAACTAACATTTCACCTCCTGAGGTGATGTCTGTGTCATTACAGACTTCTCTGAAGGAATTCAGCACTAGCTTTTCTGACAGCACGAACTAAACCAACATTTACAAAGCAGTGTGGCAGAGACAGTAAGATTTAGGCTATCTGAACAGTTTCTAGGAAAAACTTCCACAGAAAAATATGTATTTTAGTTTTCCCATTGATAGAGAATAGGACAAACTGAAAATCATAGAAAAGTCCAGATTGGAAGACACCTCTGGTAACAACAGCCCAACGTCCGGCTGGAAGGAGGACCTTAAATGAGGCCATCCAGAGCCCTGTCAAGCCCAGCCTTGATTGATTTCAGGGATAGAAATTCCATCGCTCCTCTGGGAAGCCTATTCCAATGGCAAAAAAATCATCCACCATCAGAACAATTACTCTTGGAGACAGACAATATTTCCTCCGGAGCAACTTGCATCCATTGCTTCTTGTCCTGTCAATGTGCATTCTTGTGAAGAGAGTGTCTTCTCCATAACCATCTTCGAGATCCTGGAAAACTGATTAAATCATCCATCTCTTCTCCAGGTGGAATAAATCCAAGTCCTTCACTCTTTCTTCATGTCATGTTCTCCAACTCTTCAGACACCTTTGTGGCACTCCAGTGAACCCTCACCAATGTTTAATCAACCTTGAATGGTGGAAATCAAAAACTGGACACATTTTCCAAGTGTGGCTTAACAAGGGATGAGTCTGAAATACACACTTCTTGCTCTTTTACCAGTAAGCCAAAACTAAATCCAATAATCCTTAAATAAAAGCCTTACCCATCTAGTTCCGCTGTCTCTACATAGCAGAGACTGGTTGGTTCAGAGCTGGATAACAGCAAAATGTCAGCCTAGAAAAACAACTAAATAAGCATCAAATAAATCCAAGTCAAGAGTTGTACAGAACTCTATAGAAACAGAAAACAAATACATCTAAAACACTTACAGGAACGAAAGTATTTTTCTTCAGACGAATGACATCACCAACTTTAATATCTTTCCATTTTGTGTTTTTGAACCTAATATCAAGAGAGTTTAATAATTATTATTATTTCATCTAGAACACTATGCACTCATATATATAATCTTGAAATACTGATTTTTCCTTAGTACAAAACTGTTACATCTTGGTAAGGTGTGCTTTTTCTTTTTGGAAACTGAAATTTAGTTGGGGGTTTATAACTTGGAAGTCAACCTACCTCTTCCCTCTTCACCTAGATAGGAATTTCTCTCCTTCTCTCCAAAGAAGGTGCTCTTAGCACAGATTTAGTGCCAATGAATTAGGTTTAAATTACTCCTTTGGGCAATTCTCTTCCATTTTCAATTAGTTTTTTTTTCCACACAGACACATGGAATAGTAGAGAACAAAAAGCAGAACTTTCCCTGTCATCTGTGATTTAAGACCTGTGATGAAACTTACTAACAAGGCACTGAATGTTACCTACGAAGTTCAGAAGGGAACAGGACAAACCTTCCATCCCTGATGACTTCGCATGTCCTGTTATTAACCTCGTTGTCCATCCTGTGACGAGCCTGAAAACCAGGAGCAGAGAATGTACTCCCTACTGTTTATCACAATTAGAGGAATGAGCTACACTGTTTTCTCTCACTTTTTGTATTAACAAAACATTTCTTACAATGTCATCCACTAGGTCTTTGACTGCAGTTATTCCCAGCACCAAGAGTAAGGGCACCAGTGTCGTATACCATGCCAGGGTGGTTATCTGGGGAATTGACTACAAAAGACAAACAAAAATCAGTTCAATACAGGTTTATCAGCCAAGCTCCATTCAGAGATATTCAACAGTGGTCTGACTATAACATAAGAAAGAGAACCAACCCATCAGAAAGAGAATTTTAAGTCAGGTTGTGAAGATGACCCAAACTCTCAGGGAGAGTTTGACCACGCTGCCCCACCTCAGCACTGGTGGCTTTTTAACTATCGCAGTTGCTCATATTTTCTGTTGGCGCTTCCAATTAATGAGTGGAACTTCAGGCCATCATGTTTTACAGAGTCATAGCCAAAAGAAACATCTTCTTCCCTGGAAATTAATGAACTCTGCAACTAGCTCACCCTAGCTAAGACAAAGCTAGTGTAGGTCCTTCTGGATTTCTGTGGTATTTCAGATACAGTTCCTACAAAGTACCCTGCAATTTCCTGATAGGATAGCACCGAATTGTGTCCTAGATTAGCACCTCAAATGCACTTCACAATTAGTACTCTCTCCATCTTTCTCACCTGCAAAATGAGAAGAACCAGGAAATAGAAGTTGGCGGCTCTTTTAAACTGTTCAAGCAGATTCAGCGGTAAAAAAGTGATAGGGTTGTACTTGTACGTCTTTATTGCATTTCCCTGTTGAAGAAAACCAAATGTCAGTCACAGCAGCATATTCTTCTTACGTTACGAATATACAACACATATTTTTAAGTGTTTTACTAGTGAAATCTTTCCTATGAACTTTGCTACCGTTGTACCTTTCCTCAACAGTTCAACAGAGGTCACTGTCTTAATGAGACGGGGCAAGAACGATCTCTTTCACCAACATTAGCATACCCCAGAAGCTGTAGTAGCTACACCGACGAGTATGGGGCACGGCACTGCCACAGGGGTGAAAGGTTGCAGCCTCTCCCAGGTCAATGGCACAGCACAGTGGCACTGCCAGGGCAGGGAACATCAGTGCTCTGCTCCTCCTCCACAATCTCCTCCTTAATGCCTTTTGACTCTATTTGGTAAGTACATGACAGCACTCCTAGGGATATAATTGGTCTCAGGCATCACAGGACTGTTAATTAGCCTCATTCAGGAGGGAGGGTGTCAGATCCCAATCATGAGTGCCAGTCTCTACCTAACCCCAGCATGAAGGGCTTCCCTCAGAATAGGTCCAGTTGTGGGAGTTTTCCTATTAAATGTTCATACTCATGAATGAGATAACCTAAATTGCCTCCAGGCTGCGAGGCAGGGATCTCGGGAGGGACGAGGAAACCACACTGAGCCAATGCAGCACAGATGAAGCCAATCAGTCCACATGTAACTTTGCAGTCCCAGCCTCTGTCCCTCGCAACAAGCACCACGTACAAGAACCATGGCTTTATTACTTTGAAAAGTTAAAAAAATTAGGAACAGGGGAAAAAAAAAATAAACCTTCTGTCTTGATAAATGGGATTAAAACATCTCCTTTATCATAATTAGGTGGACTTAGAATGACACTGTTTAAATGACTAGACATTCCCAAATGTCTATTTTTAAGACTGTCCCAGTCTAGACTAATCAGGATATTGCTTAATACTGCACTGAAACTTCTTCCACAAAAGATGACACCTATCCAGGTGCTTGCAAGAGCCATTGTTGAGCAGATAAAACTCAGAATTTTCACAGAGGACACCTGGCTTCTAATTCTCTATCTCACCTTACAGAAGTCTTTTGATACCTTGACTTTCCATTCACAAACCCAAAACCAGTTATACCTCCCCACCTTTGCTGGGAACCCTGAGGATGTGTTAATTGTGGCTTTTACACTAATCAGCAGTGGTTGGAAAGATCTTTCTGAGACTGAGAAAGTATTCACCCTGACAAGTCCTATTAGCACACAATTGAAATCAAGACAACTTACCGCATATTTGCTTTTTTTAAAGCACAGAAGTACTGTTCTCTTAAACTGGGGCTGTTCGTAGAAGTGTGGATCGTTTGCTTTAACTTGCCAGCTGCAGTCTGGAAGAGACAAGGCAAAATGGGTCAACCCTTGTTTGTTATAAACACAAGGGAACAAATCTGCCAGTTTTCAGATACTCTCTCAAATGCCATCTTTTAAACATACTTTCAGTTGAAACAAGAATGTTACCTGCTTTTTTAGTACATAGTCTAAAAAAAGGTTTTCAATAAGTTTCCAGGCTATTTGTCTTTACTAACAATTAAAACATCATCCAAGGTAGAAAGAAGTGGTGGTTAATAATTTCAAAGTTCTATGAGAAACAGAAAACCTATCAGAGCAACATTTATTCATGCCAAATTCCATTCTTTCCCCTCTTTTGGTTTGCTTTTGTCATGCTTGTGAAATGCTAAGCACCCAAAAATGGTTTCTCAGTCTTTCTAGAAATGAAAAATTATTTCACAGAACCATACGGGGCAATGGTTTTCATTTACAACCATAAAAAAGTAAAAATCTGAAGCGCTCAGTTTATTTCTTCAACCATCTGTTTTGTTTGATTGCTCAACAACTCAGGAATATGAATTGCATTTTGCAGTAAAATTTAACAAAACTAAGCAAGCAACACCTGCAACAGTCTGGTGAAGTTTTGTGCTGTAAACTGATAAAACTGCTTACAGAGCAGCTGAGCAATCTCGTCTCCTTTTGTCACCTTCAGTATTTGTCATTTAAAACCTGAGGTGGCATACAGCCTCCCTACAGAAAAAGATTCTAGAGGATTTGGTAACAAACCATTCACCTCCACCTAGATCATTAATCTAAGTCCCAAGAAGTCCACCTTCAAATGGGGTTCATCTTCTCTAGAGTGACAAGTGATAGGACAAGAGGAAATGGCCTTGAGTTGCGCCAAGGGAGGCTTGGGCTGGATATTAGAAAAAATTTCTTCACTGCAAAAGTGATAGGTATTGAACAGGCTGCCCAGGAAAGAGGTGGAGTCACCATCCCTGGAGGGGGTCAAGAAATGTGTAGATGTGGTGCTTAGGGACATGGGTTAGTGGGTTAGGTGGTGTTGGGTTGACGGTTGGACTTGATGAACCTTGAGGTGTTTTCCAACCTTCATGATTCTATGATCTAGGATGCACGTAGCTCTTGGCCGACCACTATTTACCACCAGAGTGACTCCAGCTGTCAAGCTATTTTCCACGTCCCCTCTCTTTCACAGGCTACCTCCTTCCCTCCAAGATCCTTCAGATGGCTCTCCTGCCCTCAAGCCTGCATCCCAGATAGTCCTATTCATCCTGCCGCCCACACCCACCCGTTCAGGCCCTGCCACATCAAGGAAACTCCCCTGGACTCATTCAGCAGGTTTTTAAGCCAGCTGGCAGGAGCACTTTGCTTGTCTGGGGAGGATGAGGCACTCAAGAGTATTTTGAAATCCAGCTTTTCTGACTCATCAGCCCCTTTTCTCCAGCCCACAGGAACTGTCCCTAATGGGCGCTCTTTGTGGTTTCAGTGGATGCTGGTGACCCAAGCACATCGCAGAACATGGACGGGGTGGAACTCCCTGGGGCGGAGGCATGGGGTGGGGACTGGCACCCCTGCCAGGGACCCAGGCAAGGCAGTCATGTCTCGAAAGCCCAAATCCAGGCAACAAAGCCTTTTTGGTTTTCATCCAACACATGCAACAAATTCTCCTTTGACAGAGCCGCAATCTTTACTGGGACTATCCAACTTCCATTTCTAGGAGATTGGCTGCAAGCTGCGAAGATCGTAAAAAATTCACAAAAAAAATGACTGGAGGACCAGGTTCTGGTTTAAAAGCAGACATGCATTACTGAAGTGCATGAATTGAGAAAGTTATGAATGTCAGGATTGAAGAAAATTGTAAACGTTTCTACAGGAACATTTCTTCACCACATTCACAAAAACATTACCGTGTTGATAAAACCTTAGCACTGCGGATGGAAAACTGACAAATTAGGTTTTACAGAAAACCTGCAGGAAGAAAGTTTCCCAAAATTACTTTAAACTGTTTCAAAGGTGGTATTAATAACTAATATTTGACAAGCTGCATCAGTAATTCATCATATTTAAAGGAGCATAAAGGGAAAAACCATCTTTGTTGAGGGGGAAGGAAGAAAGAACAGGAAGAAATCTGCACACATTAAACAAGCAGTGGGTAAATGAAATGCACTCATGTTGCAACACTGAAAATAAAAAATTATTTAGGGGAGTTACAGACTTTCCTTGGACAGAGATTAAGAACAGGTATGTCTAAAAAAATGCTACAGGGCTTCTCCCGTTTATGTTCCTGCGCTGGCAGCAGCACAGGCTGCACTTGACAGGTTTCTCCGAACTCTTGCTCATTTTACCTTTCTGTGATTCTGAAGCTACTGCAAATAAAGAAAATAACGAGAATACAAAACGAGCATTGAAGCCAAAATCTCATCTGCACAAGACTTAGAAAGCAGAAATCCATGCAAGCCAACTGGCTGAAAACAGCAAATGGGCTTATGATGGTTCAAGGTTCCAGGTGATGGGGAAGACAAGTATCTGAAGTTGTGCTGGAGCAGTTCTCAGACCACAGGCTGTGTACATCTAGAACTCGCCTTAATTAAGACAAGGTCAGCATGCAGATCATTAGCTTTACGCAACAAGCAGTGGCACAGAACTCTGTCTGTAGATTGGAATGAAGCTGATTTGTGTTCTGACACTGGTTAAACGGAATTGCTATCAGTCACTCCTCCACAGATTTGGATCAGCCATTCCAAATCCTCCCTAACGAATAAGGACAAAACCCAAATTGATCTGTGCGTGACTCAGCCTCTGTACTCAGGATCATTTGCTACCCAAATCAAGTTTCTGCCATAGCGTTACCTTTTTTCAATGTCTCCCGGCCCTCCTCAGCATCTCTGTTGATTTGGTTTTGTCCTGGTTCGACTGCAGGCTGCTGGCTGTCCAACTCATCCTCCGTTTCATCATCACTGTACGGCATCACCTCATCGTTAGGCTGGGAATCCTCATCGAAGGTGGTCTCCGAATCCCTTTCTGAGATCATGCTGCTAGCGCCCTGCAAATATTTTATAGAAGTCAGCGAAAGGAGTTAACGTAGCAAGTGCTGGAAACCGCATCCCTGTAACTTCACTCAGTTGATGCTGGTCACCAAAACCACGTTTGAAAGCAGCTTCCCTGGAACAGCACAGAGCACAGGCTGGGTTTTCAAGCACCAACCAGAGTCACACAGCAGTTATTTTCACAGCAAGCCCTTCATCACCATTCTGCTATCTGTGATTACACGTGCTCACACGACAGACCGAGGAACGCCCTGTGCTCGTGACGCAGCACACCGGGAGCGGGACATCGGAGTTAGGGAGCCTAACTCTTGAGCACTAGCGCATTATCTCCCAGATTGGGATCTCCACTTTCCATAAAGTTTATTTAAATTACATCTCTTGAGAAACTCCCGATGTTGTTGTGATTTGCGCTGCTGCAGGTGGCTGTGGTCTTGGACAGGAACAAGGCATGTAACAGGGGATCCCAGTCTCCTCCAGCATTTCTACATCACTGAGACAGGTTCTCAAGCTTCAGCTGTCTCATCCAACAGACAGCGCCTGACTAACTGCTTGCACACAGAATCCAGAAACCACCTACTCGTGTGTAACCCCCCTCCAACCAACACCGGCAAATAACCACCAGCACAATTCCTGGGCTGTTTCATCTGCATTTGGCCAGCCGGTAACCTTGCTGGGTGTCCTGGCGTTTTAATAAATGATCTGGCACAAGGGTTTGGGCCGTTCGGACGCCGTGTCCTGCTCATTTCTAACCATGCAATCCCCAAATTTGTCGTACTGAAGATTAAATTGGACTTGTTTTTGCTCTTGCTGCTCCCTGGCAACTTCAAAATAAAACCAAGTTAAAGGATGTCTGAAGCCAAGTCACATAATGTGCACAGCGACCAGCTACGAAGTCCCTGTCTGGTAGCCCATCTTGCACAAGGGAAGGCCAGTGCCACCCCACATCCCATACACCAGCAATCACCAGGACTGATACCAATGACATCCTCGTTAGTTTCTGGTTTTGCAAAGCTGGATTGTCTCTTATAAGAGAACTATAAATATTACATGGGCACTTAATATGCTCCTCAAATGACACGGCTGCTGGCCGGGCGCCCAAAGCATGCAACACCCACGAGCCGCAGCGCTTGCCCAGCACACAGGCTAGTGTTTTGAGACCACCAGTTTCAAAATAAACCAAACCCACCAGGTATCGTCTGAACACACAGTCTGACTTAATATGAATTCGTAAAGCTTCTCTCAAGACCCACTCAAGTTGGCAGAGGCTGTTCACGGACGCAATTAGCCAGGGATATGACAGCTAGTCACTAACACTGTTGTGGAACCTGAAAGTTCTATGAAAAAATCATTTGTTTTCCTAAATAGCCTCGGAGTTGGGGAATTTACCTCAAGATGCAGGAGACTCAGGCTCAAACTCAGGTGCCTGAATAGCGCACTGGGAGATTTGGGGTTATTTCTCACCTTTTCACCCCTGTTGTTCTTTCTCGACTCCCACCCCATCTCATATCTCACCTGATACAGAACGGAAGAAAAAGATTAACCTGAAACCAACCTGCTCATTAACAGCTTAACACACGGGGCCAGGACAGCGTGCAGAGCCGTCATTACAGAACCGGTCCGTGATGCAATCCCCGTGGTGGTCGGTCAGCGGCTGGCTCTGCAACCCTTGCTGAGCACAGTGCCTCAGCACAGCATGGACATGCTGCAGCGGCTGCAGGCGGGCGCTCCCCCATGTCGGGGCTCTGGGACCCCCAGGTTTCATGGAGGTTTCATCCCCTCAGTAAGCCTGGCAGACGCTGATGAACTGGGTGTTAGTCTCGCCTCTTAACCCTGCAAACCCTGACTTGCTCAGCAATACTTACAGCCAACGCATACTTTTGCTGATTTTTTTTCTATCTGAACAAGGATATGGACAACTCTGCCCTTAGCCATCGAAGCCTCCGCTTTGCAAGCACCCCAGGGTCAGACTCTTGACCCGCACGTCTGCTTCAGGGTTTACAGCCACTTAGATCTCCTTTGTTCTGGCAGAAGAAATTCCTTGTTTTCAATCCAAAATTGTTTGAATGTTAGACCAAGTCCTTTCAAAGCAGGACACAACGTTTGATTCCTTTTTGAAATATATATAAAATATATGTATTTTTGATATCTCACAACTGCGAGAAGCCTCGCAGGAGTCAAGGATTCTGCCCTGCCAATACCTGACCTGGGGACCACTGGAAGGGAAGAGTGGAACACCCTTATGTCCTTATAACAAAGAATACCACCAGGTCTTTGAATCACTCTCACTCCAAGACAAACAAAGTAAGCTCATGCCCCTGGCACATACAGATTGAGCCTGCAGTCTATTAATCTCTCCTCATTAACTGTTCAATGATTAATGAACTAATTATGCTTCTGTAATTTCAGCAGAAGGCAATGAAATCGCACGCATGCCGGCAATGTCAGGCAGTGTTTTGCTAACCGCACAATGCAGAGGACACCGTCTCTGTACCCAAAAACCTCACTGCTAACATCCCCGGTGAGTGGCTGGAAAGCGTAACTACCTGCCTGCCCTTATGGACCCCTGCCCTTGGGGACCAGCAGCTCCGAGGGGACGGGGGTCCGACTGGCCATCAGAAGAGAGCAGGGAGGTGTTGGGGGGCTGCAGGAGAAGGAGTCCTCCGGTGACAGGGTGACAAAGTGGTTTAGAGTTCAGTTTCTTGACACCTAGTCTGCACGGAAAGGGCCAGCTGGGATGTCAAAGCGATGTCAGAAGTTCAGAGGAAGGTGGAACAATCAGGAGGTGAAAGAGGAGACGGGAGGAACCAGTGGCACAGAACTGCAGCAATGCCAGCTAACACTGAGCCAGCGGGCACGGAAAGGGAGGAGAGGGCACAGCCTGGGGATGGACGCAGCGGAAACCAGAGGTGAACCAAACACGGCAGCAAGAGGGGTGGCCACTACTGATTTTTGCAGCAGTCACTATGCTGAGGAGAAAAAATGGCACCACCATTTAAATTTAATTTAATTTCAATTACACAAGTAACCTTCCTAAATTCTGAATTCACTTCTAAGGCTGCCAAAATTTACAAAGAGAGCTCGTGGTACCTGTGGAAACAGTTCTTGGAGAGTCTGACATGGAACAATGCAGTTACTACATGGTGCTTGATAAGATATTCAAACAACACTTAAAACAGTTGGTTCTTGGTTGTATGGGCTTCGTTTCCTAGCTCCTGACTTAAGACAGGGTTTTCACTCCATTTCAGATAAGTCACAAGAGCAGAAATCCTTGCATTAAACACAGCTTCAGCCTAGAGGAAGCATTAGAAAGAAATCAAGAGGTTTCCAGCTGCTCAGTAGCCCCTGTTTCTTCACTCTGGAAGGATTACAAGAGCCATCACTACATAGTAAAAAAAAAAAAAAAAAAAAACACCACCAAAGCAAAGCAAAAAACAGGTAAACGCAAACAAGCTTCCTGCCTCAGCATGCCCCTGAACAAAGTCTTTCTTGGGCGCCTGTCGAGAGGATCCCAAGAGGAAATGTGAACAGCAGGTGACTAATCGCTGCCTGGGCAGGGAGAAGGCAAACACTGCAACTCCCAGAGCAGCACCAGCTCAGCACAGAGTGAATCGGCATCGTCTGCCGAGCCCTTAGCAACCCAATCCAAATAGAAGCTGTCAGGCTTCACAGTGCTGTGAAACAAGGAAATGCATTTCGCCAGACCTATAGGGAAACAGCCTTCTCCAATAAAACAGCAACACCATCGTTGTAAAACACGGTAACACCAACATCCTGCTCAAGAAAACAACACATTTCAATCTCACTTGGGAAACTCCAGCCAACATTTTAAAGCTGGTACTCTACTTGGAGCTCCACAAATGAACCAGGCAAATGAAACTCATTTTCCTTGTCAGCAGGAATAGTGTTGCAGTAGAGTAAGAGTAAAAAAAAAAATAAATTTGAAATTTCTCCACCCAGGTAGAATTCCTATGTTCACCAATTTGCATGGTTTTTAAGGCTCTCCTATACTTATTAGATTTATTTCTTTACTATGTGTTACTGCAGAAAGAAACACTGAAAAATACAGCCTACTCCCAGAGGACTGGATACACGCTTCCAAACCTGCATCTGGAGTACCATGCCTAATGTTAATCTCTGGAGTGGGGGTTCCCCCAAGGACTTTCTAGCAGATGCACGATTACTGCAATTACATCTTCCCCTAAGAGACAGATGTAATTATTCTGCCATCTTCATCTGTAGCACATTGCTCATCTTGCCGATAACTGAGATTTTAAGCTAAAAAGGGCGCATGACACAAAGACAGCCCGGCAGGTAAATAGAGCGACTGAAGGGATGCTCGCAGGCTGTAACCCCAAAAACCAAACAAGAAATCAGCGCCCACAGAGGACTTTGATTGCTCTAGCAGACACCTGTACTGAACAGACTCTAGCCCATACCCCAGCAGAGGCTGCTTCAGAAAAAGGAGGCACACTGCGAAGCAGGAGGCATAGAGAGGTGCACGCATTTTGTCTTTAGGCTGGCATCCTCCAGCTGAAAACACAGCAGTGGGCTTCATCAAAAGGCAAAAAATGGGCTTAAAAAAAAGAAGAGAGGCAATGAGCAGCACATTTCAAAGCATACGGATGGTTCTTCCAGCCAACATGCAAAGATTTATTGGTTTTTTTGTCACCTGGTGGCAGCAATCCATCTGGTTATTATTACCTATTGCTATTTTTAGAGTATAAGAAAAGAAAAAGGATTCCTGTGAGCTATGGGATGAATACACCCAATGCAGTTGCTTCAATGGAAGATATTTTTTTGTTCCACGAAACACAAGAGGAAGGGGTAGTAAACACCAGGAGCCCAACTTCTCACCACATCACTTCTCAGAGGGTTCTGTAAATCTCAGGGAAAAAACTAAATACTATTTGTTTTCTTTGGAAAGTGAGATTCCTGCAGCCAAAAAATGTAGTTGCCACCTCACTTTCCACTGGCTGGTAAAAACAACAAAGGAAATAATAGCTGTAGGTGAGCATCACAGCATCTCCAGGAGAACTGTTACCTTGGGCCACTGCCCAGAGGCCCATCTCCCAGCCTGATAATCATCAAATTGGTAACACGGGTTCAGTTCACACTTCTGCAGTTCCTGCTCGCTATTTAATCCCCGCAAAGCAGCAGTCAGAACTGAAGCCCTTCAATGGCGGGATATTGCGTTTCTGTTCTCACTCCAGTGATCCCAGCCAAACACTTTAATAGAGTATCAGCCTTCATTAAAAATGTATTCATCAACTAATCTACCTGTAATGAGAGCTTCTGCAAGGAAACAGGCAAACAATAAAACTCAATTTGCTTCCAAAATATGCAAAACAGATCACATATTACTCAAAACAGTTATGAAATTTTACTGATAACAAGTGCTTGGACAGGCAGATAGGAGTCTCTTCTGATAAAGATACCATCTAATCTTTATGATGGCTTAAGAAAAAAATAGTAGTTACTCAAAACAGCATGGATCAGCACAAATGGGCCAAGGAAATAACCTTCGTTACAAAGAGAACCAAGCTTAGGTTAGATTGCCGTACAAATTACACGCTTTAAACTCATCGATTTATATAGCTACTTCATATGCAGCAGTTACATTTACTTCATTGAATGACTACTTCAGAATCATTCAGCACCCCCAAAATTACATAGAATTATTGAATCATTAAGGTTGGAAAACACCTCAGGGATCATCAAGTCCAACCATCAACCCATCTTCCAGCAGAAGAATTTCTACCGGTCATTTGTTCTGAAACACGCTGAATTCTGTATGCATCCCTACAGTGTACCATGACTGCAGTAAAGCCCAGCTCTTGAAATGCCCTGGAGAAAGTCAGCCTCAGGAGTTCAGATAACGATTTTAGGTCAGCTGAGACTGGAGACATGCTCTTGCTTATCTGAGGCAGTCTCCATCAGGTACCACCAATGTCGTACATTAGAAGTGGGGCAAACTGAATCCTCATCTCCTCCAAGCCAACCAAGCACACTTTGCATTAGGCAACAAACCCATAGTTTATCATTCAGAACATGTCATACACGGTGCGTGCCCTTTAGCATCATCCTAAGCATTCCCAATGACTATCGGAAGTGGCACGGCTTGGCGCTTGGTACAACCAACAACCAGACTCTGCCCAGACATTGCCAGCAATTAGGCTCCTGGCAGCTGACTTCGAGGCACACCCCAGTTCAGGAAAACAGAACTGCTGAACACACTTACACTGTGTCCTGCAAACGGGTCAGCTCACAGCCAAACCGCTCCAACTGAAATACAGCAGAGCTGAGGACACAAGCAGAGGTCTGCCTGTCTGGCAGAGGTCCCACGGCTCAACAATTCCCCCTACAGGAAAGCTGTGCTGGGTCAGGCGCGCTTTTCTGAAATAAGTATGCTCCAACCATGCTTAAGCAAAACCAGGATAGTAAGGAAACAAATTTCTGACCCTACAAACCTCCTTCATTGCACCGTGACCCTGGAGAAAAGTCCCACCTTGAAACTGCCAACACATGCTGAACATGAGATGACTCAGAGTTCCTGCCACAAACAGGTTAAAATTAAGAGATTAAAACATGGGTACAGATAAAACACTTGTGGTGAAGTGGTGTGCCCACAAACCCCAGGACACCAGAACACACGTCATACTTTATGAATCCAAGATCTTCACCCCACAAGAGAACCACAAAAGGTTCAGGCAGCACTTTCAGAGGCTCAGGCTGTCCCCTCAACATGAGAAATCCTTGGGGAACCTGTTTTATAAGCAGCTGGTCTCATATGAGTCAATGTGGTTATACCATCTATTGCCGTCATTTGCCCAGCCCCACGTCTTGTACACGTACGTAATTATAAATACACACACACTTCTTATATATAAAGTATACGTATGTTGATTCATGCCAATACCTCATCTCAAAGAAAACTTTTATTAAAAAGGGTGTTTCAAGCAATTTGTAACCACAAGTTGTGCAGAGGCTACTTAGAATTTAGTCTGAATGGCAGAGGTTCATTTCACTCTCCGCAAGCATTAGCGCCGTGAAGTTAACAACTTGTATCTATTGATTAGGAAGAACAGATCTTCCACAGTCTCTACGCTAACAACCAATAACATCTGCACTGGTATCCAGTGTTAGAACCTCATTACTCGTGTGATGTACTGAGGGCAAGCACTCATTAAAAAAGGTGTTTCCACAAAGGTGTTGCAGCTATACCCTTTTAATGGGGAGGGGCAAGGATTTACTGAACTGGACTACTTCCAGCTCCAAGAGTTTTTCGGTTGTTTTTTAATTTGCATTATAAACAGCCAATGTGATCCACAGATCTCTTTTTTACAAGGAAACAATTCTGGTCCTTCCTTGGATGCCATGACACTAATGATCTGCAGCATCAGGAGGTAAACACCTGTGTAAAACTGTGACAGTTTGGTACCACCAAGCTCTGTGAAATCTTCCTTTCTCCAACAGGTATTCTTTTCAAACTTGGCTGAAGGGAAGTGACAGTTTCTCATGAACATACTGAAGACCCAGCCAAACAAGCCAAGGCACCAAAATCCTAAAAACACCCTGGAGAGAGATGATGGGAAAGAAGCAGTACAGTTTTGTACTGTTGACAGATGTCCAAGACCAATCTTGGGGGAAATAAAAGGAAAAAAAAAAAAAAAAAGCACAGTATCAGCAGAAGAAACTGAAAACATGGGGGACACCAGCTTCCAAATGCCTTCACTAGATTGCTGTGTATGCACATGAATACGAAGGAGATCCCAATAGAAGTTAATTGATTGCTGTGAGCCAACAGGATGCTACACAAGGAAGAGATGAACTAGTGACCGACAACTGAACACAAAATAAGAACAAAGAGAGACCCACCACCTCCAGTCCGAGTTGCCTGAGGCTAGGCAAGGATGGCTGAAGATGGGCCGCTTGCAGAAACAACATCTTACTTTGTTTATCTGCACTAGGATTTTTCACTAACAGATATACAGACCTTCCATCATGTAAAGTCCAAGTCAAGACAAGTTATCTCTGCAGGAGATAGTAAAGTTGGTAACCTTTGTTCGCGCTGTAGCATACTCTGGAGGGGTTTCAGCCTGCCTTTTCCAGAGATCCTTACATTGCCTCTCAAGGTTCATGTTATAAACCAGCGTGGCTTTGTTTTAATAAAGGAAAAAATAATTATTGTTGTGCACAAGCAAAAACTGTATTGTTTGGCATGGAAGATTTTTGGAATTTTAAATAGAGTTACATTCCTAAGTACTACTCTCCCTCATCAAAACCAGCAGGTGGTTTTAACTGTAAAAAATAAAGGTTACTTCCTGCTAACCAGGCTGGAGATCACACAGTAATGCACCTTTCCAGCCACATCTACAATTGACACTGAAGATATTTTCCTTTATCCAATGCAGTTTGTCACTGAACCAAGAGACAGCTTGAAACACACAGTGCACAGAGACAACCGGCTGTGCGGGAGGAATCTCCTGTGTCTGACTTTAAATCGGGCTCCATCTGCAATGAAACTATGTCAGAAAATGGCTTCTGGGGCTGACGTACACCTCGTGAGACTGTGTGCAGCAATAACAAAAGAAAACCTCTTTCAGGCGAACAGTGACATTCACTTGCCTTGCAAAGCTTTCTTAACAAAAATAGAGATTTCTAGTTCATTCTCTAAACTCTTTCATGCTACCTCCTCTTCCTCCTCTCAGGCAGAAAGTCTTTGGCAAGTGGCCTGGTTCTTCCCTTGATTAGTTTCATCTGTTTTCTCTACGCCACTTACTCTTGCGCACAGCGTCTTCAAAGCGGGGCTGAGAGCTCATGCGCCAGCAGTCTCCTAAAGGATATAATGAGAACCACGTTCTTCACCCCGACAAGCGCAGAAACACAGAGAGGTTAAGTGATTTGCCCAGGGCCACAGGGTAAGTCACAGGCAGAGCCAGGGTTAGGTTTCAGAAGCTCCTGGCTAATATCCTGCATTTAATTACATCTGCACAAAGTATCTCATTTAACAGAGGGCAGCTAAAGGAAACAGCCAAGGAGGAGCATCAACCTCCTCCCCATATCTAAACGTGGGTAGCATGCTCCACTCAGGCCCAGTATGATTACCTGTGCCACCAAAATAAAAGCCACAACACCAAAAGAGCACGGAAAATTAGTTGTAGCTGATTTAAACAGAGGGCTTCCATTCAAAGCCAGCAAGAGGCTTTTTGGAGTCACCATCACAAATGGCAAAGCGAGGGACTAGAATATTCACAGGCTGTCTCACAAGGGAGAATTAAATGAAGAGAACAGATTAGAAGTCACCAAAAATAACCTCTATGATACCTACAAGTCAGCAGAGAGACAAATACGGGCGTGGGACAGATACAAAAGCAGCTACACTCCAACATGAACATCAGTACCAGCAACGCTGAAGCTGACAAGGGAAAAACATAAAATGACCAAATACCACTCAACACCCAAACCAGTCTTTGACAATGAAGACAAATAAAAAACCAGAACCAAGCAGAAAATTGTGAGCAAATCTGAGCCAGCAGAGACACATACGGAGGGAGTTAAACCCGAGGGCTGCAGCAGCAATTACAGCGGCAGGGACCGTGGGACCATCCCAGGAGCCGGTTAGCTGTGCGCCCCACGGGCCCGTCTGGGGCATTCCCCTCCAGACCCCCACCGACCCCCCGGGGGCATTTCCCTGCAGACCCCCACCACCATGCTGTTACTCATTACCAGGAACTATTTATTGCCAGAAGCTCCCTGTACAGTATGGCTTCTGCAGTTTCAAAACGTTTCTGTTGACATTCGAGCCAAATGCTTCATTAGCTGCTCCGCTTAACGCAGTTCCACTCTAAGAGGAGGGATGCTATTGAAGCTGTGGACACAAAGCAGTAGGAAGCATGACTGAGATACTGATTTTTGGAGGGCGTCAAGAAACGCTTTTCGTCTCCCAAGCAAGCAACTGACCTCACAAGTAACTCTTCCAGTATTTTTGCAGAATTATGACAGTTCATTAATACAGACACCTATTCCTGCTCCAGAGGCTGGATAAACATTGACTAACAAGTAACCATCCCACAACCACAAAACCTATTTTCCTCCTTTATAGACGGGGGAGAAAAAAAGCCAGAAGCAGAGCAACTAGCCCAAGGCCACAGGAGCAAGTCAGTAGAACGGCAGCAACTGTGGAGCTCGGGGAGAGAGCCACGCTGCGTGTGCTCACTGGGCTTCACCTCCAACAGCAAACACCTGCTCCTCCCTTAGCCCAGGTTTCAGCCCGGAGAGCCTCGGTGGTGACCCTGATCGTCAGCTTTCGGATGGAAGGGACAAATCACGGTGAGGGTTCAGCTGCACCCGCTCCGTGCCCGCCTCACGGTCCCCATGAGCCGCTTTTTCCCCGAATGAATATTTCATGGTTTATCTATTCGTGGTTTAACTATTCACCGCGCTCCCGGAGCTCCCCGGGCCCATGGAAAAAAACTCCCCCGGGGCCCAACCCCGCCCGACGAGCGGCGGCCGCACCATCCGACCGGGCCACCCCCCGCACCCGGGGGGCACAATCGAGGCGTTTCGGCCTCGGCATCTCCCAGCAGAACAGCACCGGGCTCCCGACGGAAGAGGTGATGATATTTCCAGAAAGAAAATCGCTTCGGGTCCACCCCGGTGCCGGCTCTGCCCTCTCCCGTGGCGGCGGGGGTGACAGAGCTCTGTCCCGCAGCCCGCAGCCCCCGACCCGCTGCTCGGGGGCTGCCCGGGGGTGACATACCTGCTGGACCCCCGCGGCCGCTCCAGGGGCTCCCCGGCTCGGCAGCTCGCCCCGCCGGACACTGCCACCCGGGCAGCCCCCCGGGCGCGGCTGGGCACCGGCCCCACTCCCTGGTCCCCGCAGCTCCCGGGTTTCGGCCGGAGCCCGCCCCTCGGCGGGTGCTGCCGGCAGAGGCAGCCCGGCCCCCACTCGCTCTCCCGCAGCACCTGTGGGCGCGGGTCCCGCCGCCGCTCCCTCGCTCAGGGTCCGCTCATACCGCCCGACGGCCCCGCTCCCGCCCGGCCTCCCCGCGGGAGCCGCCGTCAGACCGGATAAACGAGTTCCCCCGGTTCGCCGGCCCGGCCCCGCCACGCACCAGGAGGGAGGGACCGCGCCAGCCCCGGACCTGTCCCTGTGCCCGGCCCCGTCACCCACCGGGAACCGCCGCTCTCTGCCCTCTGCCGCGGCCGCGGGACGTCCCTGCGCCGGGGCGGCGGCTGCGGTTGCGCTGCGGGGCGGCACCGGCACCGCCCCGGCAGGTGAGGGCGGGATGCGCGGGGCCGGGCCGTGAGTGGGTCCTGGACCCCCCCCCTTCCAGGTTAAATCCATTAGCCCTGGTGCTGTTGCTGCCTGGCCTTGGGAAAAGTGTCCTGTGTCCCCCCCCCCCCCAGCGTTCCCTTCTAGGGAGGGATTGGAGAGTTGGAGGATGTTCAGTCCTGATATCTATCCTAGCTGCAGGAGGTGTCTGGGAGCAAACAGTATCAACAGCCTCATCCTGCTGGCGCTTTGACTTCCATGTAGAGTCCTTCACCCAGGAAGGTATTTAGAAATGGAGTTTAATGAGAATTCCGGACAGCCGGCACCCGTCTTCCCCAGACCACCTGGATCCCTCCCTTCTCCTGCTGTGGTTCCTCCCCTGACCATCCCACCCCGTGCTGTCCCCAGAGGCTCTCCCCTGCACCCCATAATGTGCCTGAGAGCCCCGAAGCAGTAGCTCCATCAGTCCATATGGTCTTGGTGACTCACTGCAATGGGTGTCACCGCCAGACCTCAGGGCTGGTGGCTTTGCAGTGACAGCCCTGGGAGGGGCTGTGGGGGAGGCTCTGTTTCTCCGGCTGGGTGCTCCCCTGCGGGGAGACGAGGGTTTTAGGGCATCACCTAAGAGGAGGAATTAACCCCTCACCGCACACATGTCCTGGGCATAGCAGGGCCCGAGGGCGGTTTTGAAGCAGTGCAGAGTGCTGATACGAGCCAAGAAATTAACGTTTGGACCTGGTATCCGGATTGCTGGTATGTTTATTGATCTGATTAAACAGAAAAAAAATTGAAAACATTAGCTATCTCTTAAAGTGGTGATGAGAACTGCGCATAAGCCACATGCTCTCTGGTGTTTTCATGTGCTCTATCGGCAAGGTTTTCCATTTTTTGCTCGGTGGCTGGCTGCTGTAAGTTAAATACATGCTCTGTCCTGTTTTCTTTCTTATCTGTGAACTCAAATGTTTGCATGGCATGGTACAGTGGCGGAGGAAACCAGTTGGGGAAGGTGCTCATTTGGGCAGCTATACTGGTTTAAATGCACACCAGCTATGGCTTTGGGCTCTTTGCTATTTTTGAAGTTTGCGTGGTTTGGGTTTATTTCTCCTCAAGAACCAGCTGCTGTATTCCAACTCCACTTCTTACCCACAGAAGGTAGTGTCAAAGCTGTGGCTAGGGCTTGCAAAAATTTCCAGCATTGTCATCCGTTTCAAAATGAGCATCCACCTGCCTCTGGGGCTGAAACTTTCCATATTGATCAAACCTAAGTGGAATGAAAAGCTTCTTCATACATCAGAATATTTTAGGAACACAGAATCCCCTTGTCTTTCAACGGGTAAGGAGGCAATGTTATTCCCTGGAAGGCATCCAGTTTGCTCCCCTTCATGCAGACTCCCTCCGACGAGGCCATTATCCATATTTAAACATGGTGAGGTTTGAGTGACTGTGTCCATGAAGTAGTCTCCATGGGACTGTAGCAATACCAATGTCTGATGTGTTGCACCTTTGTTACTCAAGGTCATATTACAAAAATGAGTGAGAGTCTTTCTCTGCAGAATTTCTTCTATTGTTGAAATGAGAAGTGCAGTTTCTACTGTAACACACGTTCTTAGTTTGGCGTAACACCAATCTTACTATTGAACAGGTATACAAGCAGAGGAAAATTAGAAAAAGGTTGGAATCTTGCAGTTTTTAATCAACACACCATCAAACCAATGAATCTTTTGATCCCTTGCTGCAGACTTCCTTGATAAGAGTGTGTTTGATCATTATGTACACTGGAGAACCTGTCTGGGGTTAACGCTGTCAGCTCTTCACTTAGGAGTAGCTGTTGCAGAAATAGAATCTGCCCACTTGTGGATGCTGCTCTATAATAAAAGTCATCTTTGTTTTGGACTGACAGGTCTGTAAGAGAGTACTTGGTTTATTTTTCAGTAGCAACAATACTCCATTTTCCTGTGCCAGAAAAGATCTTGGTCAAATAGACTTTTTTTTTTTTTCCCCTAGAGCTAAAATGTGATGCTGGATTCCAAAGCTGTGTCTTTCAGCACCTTTCTCTTTTCCTACCTGCCTCAAATTCCTCACACAGGAGCAAAACCAAAGTTAATTAAAAAAAAAAAAAAAATCAGTAACATTTCAGCCGAGGAAAGCAGCAGAGGTTTACTTATGCCTTTAACAATCCCATTTCTATCCAGGAAGTGAACTCGTGTCCAGGGCTGAATGTTTGGTTTCTACATCAGTTTTCATTAGGTCACTGTATGCACAGCTAAGTTTGCATGATGCCCTTTCAGGAAGAAGATGATTGGAGATAAAAAAGCCCCTTAACAGTGATTAATTGCTACAGCAGTGATTAATGGCCCAGTCCAAATGTTACTTTTTACACGGAACAAAGTCTGTGCTAGAGGGAAATACAGCTGCCATCCTGTAAATCGCAGGGATGATGAAGAAGCTGCCGCTGCTGATAACTAATTGTTCAAAAATACTGGTGGGCATTTGATTTGTGCCTAACGCTACTAGTTGTTCCTGTTTATCAGAGGTTATACAGATAAGTGGTTATATATTTAAGCAGTTCTGTAACATGTATTTATTCACATTCTTATTTGAACCATTTCCTGATATGCAAAAAAAACAGGGAATGACGTGGCTTTGCTTTTCTTTCATGTTTTCTATAGAACCCCATTTTTGAAACCTGCCAATTCCACTTTTATTTTGTGCCTTAAAAAATCTTCTCATAACAGAATAATCTCAAGTTTTGCAAGGTGGGTTGTTTTTTTTTTTTTTTTTCAAAGCTTGGTGCTGTAAAAATGAAAGTGTAATTAACTGGATAAGCAAAGAGACTTCTTCACAGGAACTTTCCTGAGCAGGCTGGAGTTCACATTTTACTCATGTGTGTTACATGCTGCAATAGGTTAGGAGATACCCAAATCCCAGGTTTTTTTTTTCCTGGTGAGTGCTGCTGATGGAGCCATGTGAGACCCCTCTGCCTCCTCACTTTTGCCTCAGCGTACCTGCAAATGTGGGAATTTCTCACGGGAGCATTGGTGTAGTTCTGCTGGTGCTGCCCGTGGAAGGTGACGGCGGTGATTCCAGCTTGTACTAGGAACATACGTGCGCGTTGGTAACATATTTGGTCACAACAACCCCCTGCAATGCTCCTGGCTTGGGGGAGAGTGGCTGGAAAGCTGCCCAGCAGAGAGGGACCTGGGGGTGCTGGTCAAGAGCCGGCTGAACACGAGCCAACAGTGTGCCCAGGTGGCCAAGAAGGCCAACAGCATCCTGGCCTGCATCAGCAATAGTGAGGCCAGCAGGACTGGGGCACAGATTGTGCCCCTGTACTCGGCACTGGTGAGGCCGCACCTTGAATCCTGTGTTCAGTTTTGGGCCCCTCATCACAAGAAGGACATTGAGGGTCTGGAGCAGGTCCAGAGAAGGGCAACAAAGCTGGGGAAGGGTCTGGAGCACAGGTCTGATGAGGAGTGGCTGAGGGAGCTGGGGGTGTTCAGTCTGGAGAAGAGGAGGCTGAGAGGAGACCTCATCACTCTCTACAACTGCCTGAAAGGAGGGTGCAGTGAGGTGGGTGCTGGGCTCTTCTCTAAAGGAACAAGTGATGGGACAAGAGAAATTTCTTCACTGCAAGAGTGATCAGGCATTGGAACAGGCTGCCCAGGGCAGTGGTGGAGTCACCATCCCTGGAGGGGTTCAAGAAACGTGTAGATGTGGTGCTTCGGGACATGGTTTAGTGGGTTGGGTGGTGTTGGGTTGACAGTTGGGCTTGGTGATCCTTGAGGTCTTTTCCAACCTTAATGATTCTGTGATTCTATGATTCTATGATATGTGAAGCTCAGTGGTAAGAGACAGTAGTATAAACTATAGCACAGCAGCTTTGCCAGAGCTTAGATTAGCAGTGGGCTCAATTTATAACTGTATCCATTGCCGAGAATAAAATTAATTTCCAATTCCATCTATTCAAGAAATGTTGTTTCCTCTACATTCCTTTTTCTGACTATGATCCGTCAAGTATTTACACATGGATCTCACAGAAGTTCTTGCTTCTATAAAAAAACCCTCTTTGCAGTGAAGCGAGCTAGTGTTGTTTCACATGGGGAGGACACCTTTTTTCCCCAAGTGATCTAGTTGTAAAATCAGGACTTAATGTTTATAACAGATACAGAAGGAACCCTTAACTCCATCTGTTTTCAAAATCTAGGATGATATTTTTGGCTTTTAAAGCAAGTAAGATTTGATCTCGTCTCTGAAAAACTATAAAAAATATTTGAGATTTATCTTCAGAAGTCACAAAGAGGAAGTCAGTAGGTGATTTTCACCCAGAGAAAAGAAACATTTGTCTCTGTGCATTTGATGTATGTTCCTAAAATGAAGTGGGCTTTTAGCAAAAAAAAAAAAAAAAAAAAAAACCACCTTTGCAGTTTTTGTCATGCAGGTTCTTCTTCCTCTTCCCCCCCCCCCCTGCCGCGCAATGGGTAGTCTTGTGTTAGAGACTTCAAGTTTTACCCTTATCCTTGCATCTCCCTACAGAACTGCTCTCTGGACCCTTTGGACAACTGCAATTTTACCATCAGAGTACATGTAGGAAGTATGCCCTTTTTTGTGGTTTTTTTTTTTCTTTTTTACTGTAAAAGGATTTTTCTTTTTTTTTTTTTTCCTCCCCGTGAGTCTGTGTTTCCACAAATCAAAATTCGGTATTTTCTGACTGTCACTTTTCTCTTCTGCCATCTGTACATGATGCGTCTTTCCTGGAGGGAGCATTATTCTTGTTTAGCTTACACTCGTCATGTATTTTCATAATATTTTGTTATCCCAGATAGTATACATGGGTTATTAGTGTACTCCCGGCTCGCTGACCTGCTAGAACGATGGGAGGAGCTAGTCTGCCAGGCCACTTCAGCACTAATTGCATGAAAATTCCCTGTAACAATGGAATCCTCCTGGAGAAAAAGGGTATTAAAATTACAAAATTCCAAATATTGCACAAATATTAAATAATCCTTAAAGCAATTCCAAGAGATACGTTCCAGTAAAGTCATTTCAGTGCTGCTGCACACTCTGACAGGCATCGAATACAATTACAGAGAAGAAAGTAGAAGAATGCCAAGGACAAATGATGGGGGCTGCAGGCTATCCATCCAGATGCTCTTAAAGGATTATTATGTCACGGGCTCATACCCTGCAATTCCTCTCTTGCCATGCGGTCTGGCATGTCTGCGCAGGCTACCGCAGTTTTAAGACATAAAAGTAATAGTAGGGTATGTGGATTTTTGGTTGTTTCAAAAAATCACTTGTAAGGAGGACATCCAGCACTGTATGATAAGTTGTATCTTCACAGAGATTTCTAGCAGGGGCTCCCTGGACACACCAGAGCTGTGGAACCACAGCTGTACCGTGAGCAGCCTGCGTTTGTGCTGCTGCAGCCATAGAATCACAGAATCATTAAGGTTGGAAAAGACCTCAAGGATCATCAAGTCCATACTGTGCGGGTTGGTGCTGGGGCTGCTCTGCAGCCGTCTCCAGGATTCTCAGTATTTATCCATCACGTAGCAGGATCTCACTGCTTTACCAGAGATGTGCCATGTGAAAGTGAGTCAGATGGTTGGTTTTAAAGGGAAGTTCCTGCTTTTAGCAGCCTCAGAAGAGTCATTTTATGTAACATTTTAATGAGTGGGCTTCTATCAACAGCCATGGCTATAGATATTTTCGAAGCATTACAAAGAAGCTGCCACATATAGTCTGAAGCATGGTTTGAAACCTGAAACTAAGGGGGAAGTATTCCATGAGAGAAATCCCCGATGGTACATGTCAGGTCCCCGATGTGCGGGAAGGACTGGGTTAAAACCTAGTAAGGAGGGGGAGAGGTTGTACCTGCCAGCCAGCTGCACTGGAGATGGTTGGGATCTTGGGGTGCTCTACCCACCACTGTGACTCGTAGCCCATTCTTTTAGAACTGGAAGAGCCTGAACTACAACGTCTGGACTCATCACCATGCTCTCGTGGGTCGAAGGCGTGTGGAATCTCCTACAGCTGGCTCCTTCGGATGTTCTCTCTGAACACTGGAACTTCTCAGCATGCTCTTGGACTGCGAAGCAGAGACAATCACATATTTAGTGCTGTAATAAAGCAGAATTCATTATTATCAGGTATCTACAGCAAAAATGTATTTGATATTTTGATTTTTTTTATATCCCCTTCAATATTTTTTTTTAAATTTTTTTTGGTCTAGGCATTTGGAGTAAATTCAAGAGTTAAAATTAATATGCAGAGGAGCATGAGCTAACTAGAAATTAATTCACTCGTACTACTTTCAGCCCTCATTACTTCTTCAAAAGGCTGATACATGATGTTGGAGGTTGATAGCATTCATTGGATTAAACTCTCAAAGTAAACAAAGTAGAAATGCCTTCTTCACAGCAAGAGTGATCAGGCATTGGAACAGGCTGCCCAGGGAAGTGGTGGAGTCACCATCCCTGAAGGGGTTCAAGAAACGTGTAGATGTGGTGCTTTGGGACATGGGTTAGTGGGTTGGGTGGTGTTGGGTTGGACTTGATGATCCTTGAGGTCTTTTCTGACCTTAATGATTCTGTGATTCTGTGATTCTAAGTGCTGGATTGCTGGTAAAGGTGATTTATGCTGTAGGAGTGCTGTTTATATAAATGTCAGCTACTTTAACGTAGACACATCTGCATTACATTTCTACAGCTTCTCCAGAAGTGCTGCTATTTGGACGAAAAAAATATTCAAGAATATATTTTTATTGTATGTGTGCACCCACATAAACATGCATTATCTTTTTCTCTTTGTTCATTTGCTTAAATACAGTATCTTGGAAATAGACTCTTTTATTCCAAGTTTCACAGGAGGAAGCATGGAATTATTAGATTTGGTGAGTTAGCATCTATTGACTTAGCTTGCTTCAGAGGCAGATTTATTTTCATTTTTTCAGCTATGGCTGCTGCTTAGCTAAACCAGACTGTCTCTGGTCTACAGCCCATCGTCTGGGCTGCATGCTGGGGGATGGGATTTGGAAATAACATGTTTAGGTCTATCTTGAGTATACCGCAGCTTTCAAACCATATAGATATGCCCATCAAGGTATAAAAATATGATGGAGGAAAAGAATTTAAGGAGATAGGGACCCTATAAGAGAGAGAAGTGGAAGACAGGAAATGTGGTGGGAAGGAGATATGAGGGGATGACTCAGGGGGAAAAGAAAAACCAGAAGGAGACAAGTGGAGAAGGGGAAGGCAGTTAGTTCTTACTCTGGGGACAAAGCAGGTCTGTGTGTTTGCGGAATACAGACAAAGATCGGAGGTAGGATGAGATCTGCTCACCCATCTGCCACAGCCGCTCACCCGGCCGAGTGCGAGGCGTTCATCCTGTTCTGCATCGATCGGCTGTGAAAGCGGGACACACAGAGAGTAGCACTGGCACCCCAGCTGGCACGTCAGTTTTCTTAATATTTTAATTTTAAAAAACATAATATTTTAATTTAAGATTATTTAAAAAACAATTCATACGACTGATCAGCTGTATGAGAGGGAAAATCATAGGTACACAATAAAGGTATGGCTGCTGAAAAATCAGGCAGAACCACGCAGAAATCTGTGTTGACTACGTAAGGATGTATAGCCACCTACAGAGGTACGCATACTTAAGTTTTTGACAACACAAAGACTTAGTACCTCAACTGATGTCTTTTTTCTCTCTCTACTAATCCTCCTCCCACTCAGCAAGAAATTTAACTGCAAAGGCTTACACAAATGTCACATTATAAGACTTATTCTAGAATAATTTAACACATCTCTGGAGAATTATTCCTGACTCTTGCTTGGGTAGGTTGAGAACCGGGTTCCCTGTGGTGTTCAACCTGTGTCCTGAGATAAAGAAGTGATGGCCAGATGGTGATGCTGTCATGCCACTGGAAAGCTCAGAGCTGCAAGTCACTGTAAATAAGCAGTAAAGAAATAATGGCATCAACATTTCACGTGTATCTTACAATTTTCTGTTCTTTTGGTGGCACATAAATAGCAACCATCTTGTGCTCAGCATTACTGCAGATTATTGTCTCGGCAGAGAAGCTCTGAAGAGCCTGGCTTAAGTGGATTGAGATGTCCTGTCCCCAGCTTCCCTCTGCCAGATGTTACCATCCCCATAAGTGTCAGCAGAAAAGACTGTGTTCAGAATTTAAAAAACAGGCAAGCAAAAAATGTTTCTCTGGTAGGGTAATGCAAACCTGCTGAACCTTCGGTAGCTTCAGACTTAGTATTTCTAATGGATTTGTAGGTCTTCCTTGCTGGTGAAGATTTATCTACGTATCTTTCAGTGTCAGAGGAGGAGTTTGTTCTTCTGAGGGTTGAGTCAACGAGATAGGTGATCCCCTCCCTGAAGAGCACATCATGCCGTTGGCAATATCTGCTACCTAGAGGGTCTTCTGGCAAGAAAAGGTATCACCTGCTCCTATTCCAAGCACATCAGATGGAGATGAATATAGAAATGCCAGGAGAATGGTCTCCATGTGATATTTAGCCAGTGAGGACTGAATTTGATCCAGAAGGATCACCATCCCGATTCACAAACTCCTTTTCAAACAGGGCTGAGACCCTGTCTCTCCTGCAGCACACAATGTTTCATCTCTGCAAATACCAGAGGAGTTTTACTCCTAGTTCTCCTGGGTTTGTGGTTCTAGTGCATTGACATTTGTACCCCAGGGATTGCTAACAAGGCTGAAGAATAGGAAAGCTTGTTCATCATTCCCCACAGTTTACAGTCTCATAATTAACACCCTTTGCTGGTTAAAAAGCTG
>VZTO01022610.1:0-16203 GCA_013400615.1 Syrrhaptes paradoxus
CAAATACAAGTCAGAGTAGCTTTCATTTTAAACTTTTGTTGAAAGGGTTGAGGCTTTCCTCCCTAAATCTCAGTTTCTGAAAATTATGTCTCTCCTTACTTCAAGCCTTGTTGCCAGAGGTGTTTGAGGTTTGGGTTGGGTTTCATTTTTGATGTTTTTTTTTTTTTCCTTTTGGTTAGATAACTGATTATAAGGAAATGTGCAAGTGAGTTTATTGCAGAAAGATTGGCATAAGTATGTTTTAAATAACCACTTACTTGCAGTCTAACTCTGTTTTGGATGACAAATTATTAGAAAAGGCGCATACCTCAAAGCTGCAACTTTCTTGTCCAATTTTAACAGTTTTAAGTGTCTGGGGCCCTAGAGATTTGTGTCTGGTTTCTTTGCTTTCATGGATCATTTTGAATCAATGGCACTGTATGTATGTAACATGTACGGAATAATCCCTGTTTCTATGTATTTAAGTGTGAGAAAAAACTGTTCATTATTACAAGGATCACAGAGTCAAGATCTGTTGGGAAAAGGAAGACACTGAGTCTTTGGCATATGGAATTGATCAGACATATAAGGCTCTGCATTAGGTACTACATGGAAACCAAAACTTTTCAAACTAGGAACAGCAGACCAGTGAATCCCTGTCTCCATTATCCATATCATTAAGGACTCTCTTAGACCATGTGTGTGAACAGAAACCCAAGAGAGTGCTGTGAGAGTTTCAAAGAAAAAATAGTAGCAAGTTCCCAACAATTTTATGTGTGAGAGACCTTTTAAAGAACATTTCCCTATGCTCACAGCTTGCCATAGTGCTGGATCTGGTGGCCACGAATGGAACTGCTGTTGGTGGAGGGGAAATGTCTTTTTCTAGGTATGGCCATTGATGGAGTTTCGCTATTCTCCTTTGCCAGCAGTGGTTTTTCCTATGCAACATTTCTTTAAATACTTCAGCTAAGGTCACTACCACAAATTTGCTTCATAATCCACTTGTCATTTTCTTTATTCACAACTTTTCTAGAAACCTCATTTTTGCATTCTTCTTTTTTCCCAGACCTGTGTAATCCTCCCCTTTTCACACAAATCTTTGTGGCTTAACTTTTTTAGTAAGCAAAATATTTATGCCAGTTTGGTCTGAGCAACAAGGACAAACATAGGTGGAAACATCACAAGCCTACCGTTGCTTTCAACACTGTTCCTGTACAGTAGAGTAGATGTTTTTCTTTTTACCTTGCTCTTTGAATCAGCAGTGGTTTTTCTGTACGTAAGGTTGCTTGAGAACTCTGGTATGAAGAAAGTCAGGAGAGAAGCATGATTCCCACGTAGATTTTAAAAATTAAATTATGTCTTACCATATAAAATAAATTGCTAATAAAGCCCCAGTAATAGTAAGGGTTTACCCACTTCAACCTGTCTAGCTTAAATTTAGAATTTTCTGCTTTTGCTAGAAGTCTGTATAGACTTGGTTAGTCTCTTGGGACATCCTGTATGCACTCTAGAATACTTATTCCTATTTATTCTGTTGCAGTTGCAACATTTCATCATTATTGTACAAGTCAATGAATATTGCACAAAGTGATGACTACATACTATGACATGGTGACTTCTTTGTGTTTTCCTCAATGGTATTTTTTGTCACTCTGGTATTTTAGGTTCATACTTTTTTGTAAGTTGAAACTGCCATAAGAAATATAAGGCCCTGCAGTCCCCATCAAATGATTGTCATGTTACAAAAAATGGATGCCAGATTGCCATTCTGGATTGGCCATTTCACTGTAATGACTCAATTGTTAACCAAGAGGTTGGGTATTGTAGGGAAGTTTTTCCTGTATTTATTGGGCAAATCCAATGAGAAGGGCTGTTTTAGTCTACATGTCACAGAGGACATGGCCAGCCTGGAAGAAACCTGGATCCCAGCTCCTGAAATAACTGGGATAGCAGTTCCTGTGGTAGGTCTGCTGTTGGCAGACCATTTGATTAAAGTTACCCATAATTTCTCCGAGATATGCCCCTGTCACTGCCAAGTGCACCTGACAGGAGACTGCTCTGCAGCCCCTGGAAGTCCATCCAGGAGAAAACTGCAAGTTGTTCCCTACAAGGACGACGTGGCACAACTCAAAAAACAGATGGACAAGAGAAGGGACAAAGTCAGGTTTTACGTGAGAACATGTGCCTCCCCTGACTGAGTCAAGGCTGATTTACACAGGTGAAGTTACAGCCTTGGCTGGTAAAAGAGGGAGCGGTCAATGTAATTGTCAGCATTTCATTAGTGAGCTGTGAGAAAAGTTCATTAACTGCTCTGAACTGCTTTGTAGAAATACATCAATCCATGCTGTCCGGCCTCTGGTGCCTGTGTCATCCACTCTCTGTAGTAAATAAGATTCAAATGAAAAAGAATTATTTTCAGTTTACCAGGCTGCAAAGAGAAAGAAGATCTTGAGCAGGCAGGACTAAGTGCTGTTTTCCCTCAGCCTCCTGTGAGGGAAGCTGGAGCCAGTGCTCAGAGTGGGAGGTAGTGCCCTGTTGAGTGTTACAGGATGTTTTTCATGCGTAAGCACAGCAATCCACTGTCTCCATATGAAGTCTGTTGTATCATTAGTCATTTCAGCAGATACTCTGTCTTTTCTGGGTTGGAGAGTAGAGCTTGGTATATTAAGTTTCCTCACGTTCTGAGTGTTAATTAGCAAGCTGTCTGAGGAATTTGGAAATTTAATTAGTACTCATTGGAAATAAAGCTGGAAATTTGGAAATTTAATTTGACTTATTGGAAGTGTGGAAATTCAGTTAGTACTTACACTGGGATGGCTGTAGGATCTATGTTCTATTAAACTAGCATCAAAGACACGAAAGCCTGCAGCTTGTCTTGAGACACTGGTCCTTCACAGAAGGTACCAAGGCTGTGCTTTTCATACCCCCTTCTCCTCCAGATTTTCTGAGCACACTGATGCAATGGAAAACTTTCACCTGCTCTCTCCCTCTGCCAGGGCAACATCTCTGATTTTCTAAAAAGCACTGAGTTCTTCGATAAATCAAAAGTGCCATTAACAGGCAAGTGCAGTGATCTTTCATACAGTATTTACAACCTGTACCCCAATGTCCCATAAAGATTTTTAATCTCTAAAGGAAACTCCACAGGAAACATTCATTTTAACCTGGAAATGAATCTCGTATTGCTTTGGTAATGATTTGCAAACACATAAAAAGCAGTGTTCATTCCTTTGGTTTTGACTGATAAATTACCCTGCAAAGCATCTTTACTGACACTGTGTTTTCTTCCCCATATGTGAAAGGATGGTGATACCTACTCCCTGTGAGAGCCTCCCCTCCTTCCTCAGACTGGCTGTTTTCTGTCCATGTTAGTCTGCATGTCTGGCTGCACGTGCATGCATGCAGGTGCTACACAGGTGTCTTTCTATGTGTGTAGCTACTGGGATTGCACGGTCAGCCTCACTAAACATTGGACCTGAGACATGAAGTTGTGGCAGTCTCACCTGTGTTGCACTGCCAGATGCAGCAGCTCCTTTTAATTTACCGACATTTCTCTCTCTTAGCTCTTTTGTAAATTACTCAAATTTCCAGGCATTTTGATGTTTGGTAAGAGAAAATTTTTTTCAGTGCCTGACCGCTGTCCTTGTAGACTAGTGGTCTGAAATGACACTGCTGCCTTAACTGCTGTGCTGCACTTGCCAAATCTTACTTAGTTTTCCCTTTGTGTGCAAGTTTTTGATGAAGTTTTGTTCCTCAGTGTGTTTTTCTCCCTAAACAAATGCATGCTATTGGTCTTCTACATTCCCTGTGGGCTGAATGAATTTTTGAAGTGCCAAGTTGCATCTGAAGTGAGAACTTGCTTATGGTGAACAAATGCATAGGGTTTCTTTTTGGCTCAAATCAAGTGCCCAGAAGAGAAAATCCTGTTCTGATACTGCTGGCTCTTGCACTGGCTTTGGTAACCATAGTCAGAGTTTAGCAGTATCTGTTAATACCATCTGTGGGATGTACAGGTCAGGGCTTTTTAAAGCAGCTCCTGAAGGTCATTTCAGACCAAATGGCACTAGTTACTGGTTTGCAATCATTTCCTCATCATAATTTCCTTTGACTTTTGCTTTCAATCTGATAACCTTTCTCAAGGTTTCCTTGACCTGGCTTATCCAGCCTTATGTTTTCTGTTATCTTAAAACTGCTCAATTTAACTGTCTCTTTTTGGAGGACTGATGGGTTTTTTTTGCTTTCATTTCTTTCATGATTTCTTGAAATGGTATTAGAAAAGACATCACATTTGAATCAGTTTTTTTTCAATTGTCCCTCTTTTATCTGCGTTGATTAGCTCCTCTTCTAATATTTTTATGTGATTGCAGCTTTATTGCTTGACTTCAGCAACATTTCTTGACTTGAGCATGTGTGGTCTTTGACTTAACTTCTCCAGTTTTTCTCTATTAAAAGGACTCTCTAATTTTGACTGATACTGTTACTGATCATTGATGAAATTTGTGCTATCACAAGAATGTTTTTGAACTCACACACTCTCAGTGCTTGCAAACAATCAGATGGCTCTTGGCATTTTTTTTTCAAAAACAACCTGCAGTAGGTTGATCTGTTCTCTGTAGCTTGATCACTGAGGTTGAATCATTACAAGTCAGTGTCTCCTGAGTAATTTCCTGAGTGTCATATTCTAAGGTCAGGGTCAGTTCAAAAATCTTCATTATTTTGGCTGCCTCACTGGAAAACTTTTACAAACTATGTGACTATACCTTTCACAGATTACAAGTTTGCAGGGTAGGAGAGTCCTTTGTGTCTGCAGAGGGTTCAGTATGTTGTGGTACTAGCCTTGGTTTTGGCTGGATCACTTTTCTGCTGCAGCATCAGTCAATAACTGTCTATTGACAATTTATTGTCTATCAAGCAACAGTCACAAGTGTACAGAATAGCCCTTTGAAATGCATGGTGGGGATAAAAAGTTAAGATGAATTAAAACCTTATTCCTGTTACTCTCTCTAGTCATATTGATCAATCAAATCTCGCGCTATGCTGATAAAATCCTGTCTTATCTGAAAAGAACTCCAAGGATCTGCTGCAAAGACCACTGAAATTAATGGAAAAAGCCCTCATGATTTAGACTGCACTGTGATTTAGTCAGGTTTGAATGACGCTGAATGCAAAGAAACCAAAGTAGCTTCTATTCCTTGATGCACTGCCACAGGGCAAACAAGCAATTAGTAGCTGAAGCCATTGGTGTAAATGCTCCACTTCAGGCAATATATGGGAAGGCATTATGGAGGAAAATATTTAAGTTCATGGTGCAATTCATAAATGTCTTTGAAAAGGATGGTTTTTTTTCCTTGGCAATGTGAACTAAGAATGTAAAGAAGAGATGTCAGTGGTGAGATTGCATTTGGCATGCTGAATGGCCAAAATTTTAAATTGCTACAGCTTCAAATTCTTATTGCAATATATCCTATTAACTCAGTAACCCTTCAATATTTTCTTGTGAATTAGTGATAAATAATCACTCTTAAGGAGCTATTTGGAGTTAACAGGCTGCTTTCAGTGATACTGTTTGTCTTTATTACTTTCTCTTCCAAGGTTATTCAGCAGTCATATAGCAAGGTAGCTGGAGATTTAAGAGTTCATTGGTAAGGAAAATTTGGGCAGTAGGATCATACTCAGGACAGTGGTGATCTGAGAGTTCACTGGGGAAGAAATGATTTCCTTCATACTGGCATGATCTGAACCTTTTTGGTAGACTCTAACTGGTTGACAAAAAGACAAAAGTCATGTTTCCTAAGAGGAATGGAGGGACAGAACAAATTAGCAATAAAATTTTGAGCTCAGATGAGAAAGTGTTTGGGTTTTTTTGAGCTATAAAAGATTACATTAAAATATAGAAATGTATTTAGAGGGAGTCCAAGTGTTAATTTGTTCTGATGATATGGTGCCAGGTGCCTTGGAGTGCCTGACAAATGCAATGAAGAGCATTAATTAGACATTCATTAGGATTTTAAATTTTGTTTGAAATAAGGAAAGTTCCCCTCTTCTGGGAGGTCTCCAGAAGACTTTGTGTGTATGTTTGATATAAATAAGCATACAACAACCCTTGACCAAACACACTAGAAATTACTGCGTGGTCTTCTAAAGGACATTGTTAAAGACCGCTCAAATTGCAGCAGCAGTCGTCTCTGCTGAACTGAGACACCCATTCCTCCAAGCCTGGAAATCCCCACATCACAAATCAAGGCAATGGAGTACATCTCACTGTGAATATTTATGCTCTTTGTTTTAATGACATTTGGAAACCACTTGCAACAACTGATCTTCCTCCAGTCACTGCTCTCTTTTCTGTTTCCTCCAAGTGTTACTTGTCATACTCCTTCCTGACTTCTTAACAGTTTGTCAGCTGCTTAGCTGATCTAAGGATCTTCCCAGACCATCCTTGTTCTAAGATACCTAGTTTTAGGATTTATTTTGCTAAATGCTCCTCTGTCGATACACTTGATCTGGCTGGATTTTGCATACATGAGGAAGAAGTCTTTGTCAGCTGCTCATGCCCCAGAGCATGCATCTTTAGGTAATTTTAAAATGCTTTAAACTATGTACCTGAAGAGCTTTTCTGCAAATTTTTAGTGATATCCTTGTGTTGTCTCAGTCATCAGCCACCCCTCTGTCTGATGATGAGGTACTGCACATATGCACAGCAAGAAAGTTGCCTGGCTAGGAGATCAGAAAATCTAAGTACTCCAACACACTGAATACACATTATTGCTACTGATTAGATGGGGAATAGAGAAAAAGAATTCAGTCTCCTTCCATTTGCATTAGTAGTAGGTGGCTGCTATGCTAAGATTTCATTTTCATGTCTTTCCCCTTTTCGCAATTTCATTTCTGCCACTGTTAGGACTATGGGGAAAAAAAAGATTCTGTTCTCCACTTCTTTGATGGAGTGGTTAGCACCTTGCTACTGTTTACATGCCATAGTGGGAGTAAGACCATGTATACTGCTTTCAGGATTAAGTGAAAGACAGTTCATTCCTCATTTTTGCAAGATATTCAGCTTTTTCTGGATGTGTTTTAGTGACAGTTTTTTAAATGGTGAGATTCTGTGCTTGTGTGAACACTTGTTTTTCCCTGTGCCTAAGACCAAGGTGTAAACCCATCTGGAAACTCAGAACCCAAAGCTCTTTTTTTTTCTCTGTTCATGGTTTCTCATGAGACCTTTCAGAAAGTTGGGTAATTGAGAGGGATCCGCCTTTTCTTTTGAAGCCATCTGTCAGTGGAAGTATCCCAGATATGCAACAACTGATTAATTTCTAAGTGGTCTGTTGAGCTTTTCCTGAACTTGCCAGTTGCCATGGAAACTACTGAGCATGCAGAGATA
The DNA here is from genome assembly GCA_013400615.1 of Syrrhaptes paradoxus. Taxonomy (NCBI): domain Eukaryota; kingdom Metazoa; phylum Chordata; class Aves; order Pterocliformes; family Pteroclidae; genus Syrrhaptes; species Syrrhaptes paradoxus. Next base: position 7,361 of record VZTO01022610.1, read on the forward strand.
AAGCATGTCTGGATTCCATGTCCAGAAGCCATTTGTCAGATGGTAACCATGTTAGAAAAAAGGTAGTTCAAAGATGATAAACTACAGCCTGGAGCCAGTAATCTGTGTAAGGTTTAGTTCAAAGGTGATAAACTACAGCCTGGAGCCAGTAATCTGTGTAAAGCTAATGAGGATGTAGGAGAAAGGAGATTCTTTGTCTTCTTGTGGTGACTACCCAGTTTTCACTTTCTTCCTTCAGGGTATTGTGAATTAATGAACAGAATATGTAGATGCTGTAACTGACTCCAGTGATATTTCCTACTTCCAGCTTTCCTTCAGAAATGACATCATTTCTGCCTAGCTGTTTGTAGTGCTCTCTGGTCACTAGGACATAAAACATCATACCAAACAACCACAGTTTCATGTAGCTATGCTCTACTGATATGTGTGTGTTTCCGAAATGTTTAGGTGAAAAAGCCTGGATTCTTGTCTGAAATTCAAGTGTCATCAATCATAAGCTACTTCTGGGGTCATGCCAGAAGTAAGTGGATGACTTCTGAGATGAAGAAAATCTGAGGTAATCTACTAAATTCCCCTTTCCCAAAAAATCTGCTGATGTGAAAACACAGTCACATATTAGCTGCCTCTGCTACAATATAACCAAGCAGTTGACAAATGATCTTTACATACAGAAGCTGTTAGCAGTGGTGATGGTAGAGAAATCCCTTGTGATATAGGTGTGACCAGGAAAGCCCTCAGTGTTTCCCCAAACTACATAGTTTAAATGTCCTTATACAGATTTAGCAAACTACTCTGAAGACCCACCTGTGTTGGCTCTCAGGGACTTGACTGGAAGCTGCTGAGCACAGAGCTGTTGAAAATGCAGCTATGGTGTTTGAACACTTCTTCAATTTTAGAAGCAAAAGAGCCTCTTCCCTGAGGATCAGGTATGCTCTACAGCTTCTCTGGCTGTCCAGACAGGCAGGAGGGATGCAGATGCAGATCAATGTGGTAGGAATCAGTCCCTACGAGTTTATATGTATTTCTATCCAGCTTATATATATTTATTATTTATGTTTAGCTCATTGAATGCCTGTTTTTGAAAATGAAACCTCTGTATACAATACTGAAAGTCTCAGCTTTTATCTGAGCTATATGGAAAATTTTGACCTTTAAGAAGTGCTGACTTGACTGGTTGTCATGTAGCTGTTAGTGGCCCTCAGGTGCTGATTATTCAGGGAATTGTTTGGAAAAGAGCAGAGAAGTAGCTGCACATTGTCAGTTCAGTGTTACTTTAATTATCCTTTTCTTCTCGACTAAGGACATCGTTTAGCACAGAGCTAATAGAGTAGGAAAGATGCTCTTCCGAAGAGCAATAAACCAAATAATTTTATGATTCCTGCAACTGAGAAAATAGAAAACAAAGAATCATCCAATTCATCTTTTTTAAAAGCTGTAAGTAAATCGTGGTGGTAATACAAATGTAAAGAGTATTGAAAACTCTAGAAAACGTTCTGAAGCACTCATTCAATTTCTCTTCAGACTGGAAGTAAATTCAAATGTGAAATGTATCAAACATAAGGGCTCAACAGGGAGAATGTAGACACTATCCTAAAGTTATTAAGGTTTAATTATCTATATCTATAAAAAGCAGACAGAAACAGCAGAGCAAGGAAGAAAGTTTAGTTTCTAATATATATATATAAACAGTACCATTTGAAGAAAACAAGGTGCATAGTTACAGTGTGTCATAGATGTTTATTTAAATAAAAGTTTCAGTTGAACGTTTTCAGAACACTCAAAACTCAGAACTCGGTGAATAAATCTATTAAACTTAAAGTCATAAATGTAAGACATGAAGGAGGATTAAAAATAGTACATTTTGAAATGCTTAGTAGACAGTGAAAATCAAAGAATTCTATAAACATAGCTCATCTAATGGATGCAACAAAACATTTTGGTAGAATACTTTTTCTTCCTGATGCAAATGCACTTTGTGAGTTGTTCTGTGCAATTATTGTTTGGGATTGCTGAGTTCATTGCAGCTCTCTAACTTGTGTCTGTGAGTTCAGGTTTAAAATTATGTTTGGGAGGAGAAAGTACACTTGAGTATCTGGGGGTAAGGTAATGACCAAAATTTGTATTTTAAAGTGAGCGTTTTACACTCCATTTAGCCAAGCATGGGCAGTATAGTTTTATTACATTACAGAGAAAACAGAAAATCACATTCTTCCTCCATTCTAGAGTGCTTTGAATTCTGTGTAATTAGTAAGTATCATTGCTTTCATTTAGATGAAGAAACTGAGTTTTAGAAAAGTCTGAAAGAAGTATATCAACATTTGCATCATCATTGCCCTAGTAAAACCCACTGCTGACTTGATGAAGGCCTCTACAGAACTAGATACCAAGTTTTCCCCAGGCCTGTTACCTTGAGGAACTGGATTGAGTTGTCAGAAAAAAGCTGTGGTGGAATTTCATGTTAGTGACAATTTTGAGATAGATCTGTCTGTATCTTCTGCCCTAGTAAGCTCACCCAAAAGATCAAACACTCTTTAAATCCAGATGAGGTGAGACTTACAGTTTGCTTTGTGAATAAAGAAAATTCTTAAGTGACTGAAGTCAGAACAAAACCAAAAGCAATTTCCACCTCACTGGTCCTTGCCCACTGTGTCGTTAGGAAAGTCTCTTGCTTCCATGTTTAGAGTTAGGCCTGGGACCTGTAGTGAACCCAGAGCAGCTGACTGCAGTCCAAGGGAGATGTTTTTTCCTTCATCTGTGAGGTCTGGCTGCATGTTCATGGTTTCCTGTCACAGTATTACACTTTATTTATGTGACCTGCAGGTTCCCAGAGCTGCTATGACTTTGACCTCTGTCCTGTGACTGCTGTGTTTTGGAGTGTGGTTCTTGCCCTGAGCAGGCTCATTGAGAAAATGGAAGAAGGTGTCTTCTCTTTGTAAAGGGTTCTGCTTTGCCCTACCTTCAGAAAGCAGCACAGCCCACACTGAAAGCAAGCAGATTGTACACATTGTCTGTCTCAAGCGATAAAAAGGAAAACTGAAAACGCCAAAGGGCCAAACAGCTATTCCCTGGGAAACCTTCAGAGCAGAGCTGTAGTGCTTGCGACATCTTCTCCTAAGGACAGAGCTGGAGAAACAAACCTCTTCAGACCTTCCTGCAGGCGAGCAGTCTTCCCGTGACCTGCCCTGCTCTCCCTAGTCCAAGAGGGACCAGGCTTTTCCTCTTGAGTTGTCCCTGAGGGACATTCCAGAGGCCCTTTGACACTGGCAGTGGGCTGGTCTCCTTTTTCTCAGAGTTCTCTTCCTAGACCCTGTCCCAGCTCAAGGGCAGATCACAGCCATGCAGCCACACTGCCTTGCAGGGAGAGCCCAAAAGAGGCTCACTTAGGCTGTTGCATTTAAGGAATTAAGTGGTTGGCTTGTTGTCAGATTACATCCAATGGAAAAGGTCTGCATGAGACTCCTTGTACCCACAACACCTTTTGTTCCTTCATAAATGAGCAGTGGAAAAGCCACCCGTGATTCACATGTCAGTTGCATGATCTGTGTTCCATGCTCGTATGCACCGATGCTCACTGTGTCACTCTGCTCCTTTGTGGGTTTTCAGAGGACAGTCTGGAACTAGAGGATTTCTTGGCTTGGCTCAGATGTTTACCTCCTTTGGAGCCTGTACCAAACTACTGCTAATGTGGTTAACAGGGTTGAGTGCCTTGGTTGCACTAGGTCTGCTCACTATTAATTTCTCTGAACCCCTTCAGCAGAAATTCAGGATTATTATGATTTTTTAAGCTTACTTTTAACACAGAATTTACCCTCCTTGCTTGTGAGCTTTTATGAATTATCCAGTAGTAGACCACAGATCAGTATCAAATTGGCTATGTTGGTTGGTAGCAGAAGCTACTCCTTGTTTATTTTCAATGCCTTTGCACTTCTCACTTAATTCTTGTTTGGGGAGATGTTTTTTCTCCCTCTTCAGCTGCTGATGCCTAATATCTCTGGAGTTTGTTCCAGACACATCACAGAACTTTTTAAAGGGCACACTAGAGAATTTCAGATCACCTTGTTAGTGACCCTCTGCTTCCTCCTAATTACTCAGTGCACTGTGTAGTCTACTCCTTTTTAGAACTGGGAGAGGGATATAGGAAAAGAACAGTAATTAGCTGTGAGCCAGAGGGCATAAAAGATGACATTCTTTAAGACAGACACATTGCTCCTCTTGCAGCTAAAATTGTCATATTTCCACAGAAACAAAATGTCTTCTAACACACCTGAAGTTCAGAGCTTTCATAAGAAAAAAGATAACATAAAACCAAGAAATCAACACCCATGCGATGGTGCACAGGCAATGAGAGGTAAGAATGAAAGATGCCAAAGAGAGTTTAAATTTTATACTTACTAACTTCTGACTGACTGAACTTGAACCCCCTGGAAGGTAACCATTAGTGTCCCTTATCAGTGATACTCTAACACCTTTTCTGAAGGAATGAGCCTTCCGTAAAAGAAAATACGGAGTGGATCTCAGAAGAGCCATGGAGCACCTGTTGCATACAGTACGCTTAGTCATTAGGAGTTAGCGGGGATCACTCTAAATGTGCTGTCATCATGGAGGGATTTCTAAGAGATTTGGCAGAGAAGACATTTAATAGGGGAAGATCTAGAGCGAGTTACCAAAAGGAGAGGTTTTCACTTGTTGGGTGAGAAAGTTGTTAATTAACCAAACAAATGCAGAAAGTGACACCTAGATTAAAAAGAGAGACTTCCTGAAGAATGTGAAACTGTTTCAACTGAGAGGAAAAGACAGATCATTTCCTGAACAGGAAGAAATGGCTAAGCTTCATAAAGAAGGACCTAGTCTATCTCAGCCCTACAAGTCTTCAGAAGGCCAGGCTGGCTGTACAAGCCAGAATGCACCATAAGAAACAGTCTGTCTTTAATGAGTAAACAGAGATTCTCCAGCAAACAATGTGTTAGGAAAAATGATGAGTTGGTTTGCTGGCGGGGAAGTGAGAACACTCCTGATTTAATCTAACCATAAGTAGCTTAAAAGTGCTTTTTCCTTAATTTCTTCACGTATGTCTCTGGAGCTGTTTTCTGTACTGAATGTTATGAATACTTTTATTTGCATTTTACTTTAACCTGGTTTGTGTTAAGAATGATCTCACAGTAAACTGGTTAGCAACACATGCTTTAAACAGCAGCACAGTGAACCTATAAACCGGGACACTGGGACTCTACCTGCCTTCCTGCACATTGCACAGAGTGTCACAGGGGTACCAAGATATGTCCCAACAAAAGTAAGTTATCAGCTAGAGAAGTGGCATGAATGTTAAAAGAGTAAAAAGCATGGTCTGATAAGTAAGGGTATTCAGGAAAGCTTTCTGGTACTTAGAAAATAATTTGTGAGCATTCTTTTCTATAAGGATTTTCCACAGTGTCACTAAAATTTTAACTGACAAGACCCAGGGAAGGGGAATTTCATGTTGAGTATTTTGTCTTTGACTCATGTTCTTACAGGAATTCAGGTACTGCAGAGTATAGTCCTACCCCAAGGAGACAGGGAGTTGGTGCTGCACAGAGAGGAGGAGAAACTGGTAGAATTGACACAGTTCGCTGATAAGGTCAGAGGGCTGATGTGCTTTCAGGTCTTGGGTTTTCTTTGGAGCTTTGTTTTTCTCAGTGTTGAAGTATTTAGAGAGATTGAATAAATGCTGCTTATACTTATAACTTTTCTAGTAATAAGCGTAGTTTGTAGTCCATGATCAATCGTCAATTGATAGCTGCTGTTGCAGCAGGAGTTAGATTATGTTTGGCCTAGTTCAACAGGTGTTTCACATGCAAACATTTTAGGCAAAGAGGAGCGTCTCAAGCATTGGCATAAGTACTCTCACATAGTTGCAAGGACTGATTCCTCATTAGTGGAGAGAAATCTCTGTTGGAAGGTGCAAGTGTAAAGAGAGATCTGAAACCTAATTGTGATTCAGCAAGTATTCATACTGGTTATAGTGGCATATGAATCTTTAGATTTAATCATCAGTTCGTAGTTCAAAGCCTGTTCATTCTAAAACTTTGAAAATGTTAACAGCAGAGTAAGGACAGTCCTTTTTAAATCACTTTTAAAATGACATTTGTATGAGACGTATAAATTATTTTACAATGCAAAACTTCATTTGAAGAAGTTGCACAGTTTTAAACATGTTTGATGTGACTGCACAATTTTCACACTGCTGTCTTACAGGACAATATTGCTAGAAAGGAATGATTAAGGAGGAGAGCTTGTTTGACTGACTCTAATGTATATGAAAGTGAGTTGAACTTACTGACACCTCCCCCCCAGGCCCACTTTTGAGATGGAGTCAGTGCCTGCAAACAGGATGAGGGGCAACTGACCTCTTCTGTACTGAGGGTGTCCAAATAGATGACTCCCTTTTCTTAGAGGAATGCCCAAGGCCTGATGGCTAGTCGCTGGGGTTGCAGAGTTCTGGGCTCATTGCTAATTCATGTTCATAGTATGCAAAACAGACCAGTAATAAAAGAGAAACTGAGAGCATCCTGTCACCAGATTGTCACTGAATTGTTTATTTGACTATATATATTAGCTTCAGAATAGCCAGCTTTGAATTCTTCTACATAAGGAGACATGAAATTTAATCCTATGTACAGAATTCTTTATCATAGATGGCAGGTGTCTTCTGACACACAGTGTGTGTCAGGGCAGGAATCTGCAGCATACAGCTTCTGTACAGGTTAAAACACTTTAATTTTGTTCAGGTTGTATAAAATTTAGGTTTTGGCTCCTTGAGAAAAAAAAAAAAAGTTGATCTGTGTCATTTTGTACATGACTATGGTGAAAATATCATTAAAGTCTGCTTACGTGTTCTTCCCGATGTATATTTTTTTATGTTCACTTAGAGATGCTACAGCCAGTTTGATTTTCTTAAGATTTTCACTGTCATATTATTGGTACCTATTTAGAGTCCTTGGTTTACCTAAAGCAGAGAATGTGGCTTCCTTGAGTCGAGATGAAGGTTTAGACCCCTCTCTTGGTCACCTAGTTTGTCCCTTCCTTTATTTCAGTATCACATGGTTCCTACTGTGTCACCAAGTTTTTAAAACACAGGTATAAATGCAAGGATCATAGACTAACATAACAGAACAAGATTCTGTTCCAATAAATACAATCTCTTTAAATCACTGTTTAAGGTCACATTTTCATTTAGTGAAAGGAAGTCTGCAATGTGGTATCTTCTTGTGATACTTAGAGGAGAACACTTCAAACTAGTCTTCAGAGCACTGGCATTGTTACAGGGCTAGCATATATTTTAAAAAAAAAGGAAGAAAGAGTTCACTCATTTTGTAAAAAAAGTTAACAAAAAATCTTAAAAACCAACAGTATTTTTTCTTCCTGTTACCTTTGTTGTCACTATGAGAAGGATAAGGAGAAGTAAACTTCTGGGTGAGAGAGAAGTGTTCCATGCTCAATTATGATCATTGTTTCTCCTAGATCTGATTTATTTGCATCATAGATATCAAATGCTTTTAATTCAAATGGTTGCAATTCATTGTTTTAAAAATATATTTCTAGTTGCTGTTTTTTTGCTTTTTTCAGGTTTTTGCAAACCTGAGAACTACAACTTCGTGTTCCTTCAACACTATGGAAACATTGGACTTCATCGTAGAGGTTGACTTGTTTTACGTTCAAACAGGCAGCTTATTAGGGAGTGAAAAAATTAGCATAAAGTTGTTCTGATGTAGTACATAGGATAAACATTAGGGCTGTTGGTTATAAAGCTACCTAATGTTCTCAATGGCCGTATTTTCATTTTAGAAAGGGCTCAGACTTTTCATATGTATTCAAATGATATGCCTTAGGTTTATATTGTTATTAAATAATCTCCTGATCACAGTGCAAACATAATATCAAACTTCTGTCAAATGCTAATGACCAAATAAGTGACAGTTTTTGACAGTTTTTTAAGCATCTGGTCCTCAATCTCGAGGCAGTGCCCTTTTTTCTTTTTTTTTTTTTCAGTCTGATGGAAGAAAACAAAGGAATGTCTCAACCCACTTTATCAGTAACAAAGGAATATAAGGGATGTGATGTGATTCAATCATGTGGCTGCCTCTTCTGGTTCAGCAGCCAAGAACTGCCCAGAGAGACTACTAGGCAAGGAAACAGGGTCCTGTATGAAGAACTCCATAATCAGGTTCCCTGTGACTTCCGTGGACTGTCACCAGGCCTATACAAACAAGGCCATAACTATCATTGTTCCGGATCATTCCTGGTATTTTCATTTTGAAAGGAAAGTTGTTGTGGATGGGCGATGGAAATGCCAGCAGAAATTTGCAATTAGCTGTGGTGATTTCATTCAGCTGCAGAAAAGAAGGACTGCGATTGGGTTCAGTTCTGAGCCTTTTTCTGAACCTTTTGTTGAAAGGTTTTGTCTGAACCTTTGATACCTACCATTAAGTCTTCCAGCCACACATTGGTTGAAGCTTGCCTAAATACTAAGAGGCTTTCTAATGTACTTCTCGTTGTACTTTCTAGCATACAACAAGGATATTAAATTAGCAAAACTGGAAAATGAGCACAAGCGATTTCTAGATGTAATTAATTATACCATAGCTGCTCTTTGTCGAGGTATCTGCAATACAGATGCAGCAGACAAAGGAGAGAAACCAAACCTGATGTTCAGAAGGGATGGCCTACTTTGAAGGTTTGTAAAGGCAGTTCACAAATGAATTGTAATATCACAGTAGCAGTATCTTTGAGAGGTGACATTTTTTCTGTGATCCACTCAGGTTTTAGCCTTTGAAATCATCACAGGATATCATAGAATCATTAAGGTT